>CM054166.1:34202627-34226880 GCA_028751875.1 Rapana venosa
TAGTTTTACCTATCAAAAATAAATTAGTATTACTTTCAGTTTTAGTAGAGAGATAGGGTAAAAGCCGAGTCAAGGTAAACTGCTTAGTTTTTATATAAAACTATGCAAGTTTTGGTTCGATGAGGCGAAGCCGAATCGGACCAAAAGTTGCCTGGTTTTGGATAAACAGTAAGTGGTTGAGCTTGACTCGGCTTTTACCCTATCTCTTCAGTGTCATTGTGAATCTAGAGTTACATGACTTCTGGCACAACAGAGTTATTTTTTCCTTCTTCTTTTTTCTTGTTGGAGCACCGAAAACGGTGTCCTGAAGGCAACAATAGAAATTCTGACAACATAGCATAGGAGGGGTCGGCAAAATGGCTGTGGCTTTGCGTACAAGCTGCTGATTGCAGAACGACTTGCGATCTCACTGTTCTTCTACGATTATTTTTAATAATAAAATAATAATAATACATGGAATTTATACAGCGCTATATCTTGCACACAAAAAAACACAAATCAAAGCGCTCTCATTCATCCTAGTCTTTCACATGCAGCCAGTTACAAGGAATAGAACTTTACAAATTCAAATGTAAAAATAATATCACTAGAAGTGAACAGACGTAAAATTGAAGTCAACAACAACATACACGCGCACAATTAACAGTTTTTTTACAAATACAAATGTAAACACACACGCGCGCGCGTGCCCACACACACACACACACACACACACAACCACACACACACACACACACACACACACACACACACACACACACACACACACACACACACACACACACACACACACACACACACACACACAAAGGTTGTACACTCGGGCAGGGTGATGCGGGGGAGGGGGGGGGGGGGAGTTGGTTATTGAGGGAAGGGACAGAAATGAGATGAAACAAGAGTGGAGAATCTTAGGTTTGAAATAAATGCGTCTTTAGGCTGGATTTAAAAGCATCATAAGTAATAATAATAATAATAAATGGAATTTATATAGCGCTGTATCTTGCACAGACAAATCAAAGCGCTTGCACTCAACTCATTCTTACACAGTCATGCAACCAATAGCAAGTAATAGTTCTAACAAGTCCAAATGCACACACACACACACACACACACACACACACACACACACACACACACACACACACACACACACACACACACACACGTTATACACTTTGGCAGGGTTATGGAATATTTGGCTGTTGAAAAGCAGGGATAGCTATGAAATGAAACAGGAGAGGAAATTCTTAGGTTTGAAACGAATATGTCTTGAGGCCAGATTTAAAAGTGTCACAAGAAGGCCTTTGCCGAAGAGAGATAGGGAGGCCATTCCAAATCGATGGACCAGAAACAGGGAAAGAGCGATGGCCAACAGTGGACTGGTTGAATGTAGGTGTTTGTAAGCACAAGGAATCTGCAGCAGAGCGAAGGGAACGAGAAGGGGTGTACAGGTGGAGACATTCACAGAGGTAGGAAGGTGCTGTTTTGTGGAGACATTTGTAACAGAGAGTACTGATCTTATAGTTTATTCTTTGTGGCACAGGCAGCCAGTGGATAGATCGCAAGAGACGGGTAATGTGCTCAGAATTTTTCTTTCCGAGGACTAGTCGAGCTGCAGAGTTTTGAATACGTTGAAGGGAGTGGATAGATGATGCTGACAGACCAGCCAAAAGAGAATTGCAATAGTCCAGATGTGAAAGAATGAGAGATGCCGCGAGTTTTGATGTTGCGTCTGTGGACAGGTACTTTCGAATTGCATTAATACGCCGTAATTGATAGAAGCAGGACTGGCAGGTCTGGGTGATGATTTTTTGCATAGAGAGTGTGTTGTCAATAATGACCCCTAGATAATTTACAGCAGTGGATAGAGGGACTGATGCATTGCCGAATTCTTTTGAAGCTGTTGTAATGGAAAAGAGTTTGTTTTTGGTCCCTACAAGGATGGCTTCAGTTTTATCAGCATTTAGTTGTAATTTGTTCTCTATCATCCAGTTTTGGATATTTTGAAAGCAGTAGTATATATTCGTCAAGAGGGAAGGCAGATTTTTAGGAGTGTCACTGCTTAGAATCTGAGAGTCATCTGCATAAAAGTGATGGTTGATCTGATGACGGTTAATTATATGTGACAGTGGAGCGGTGTAGAGAGTGAAAAGAACAGGGCCCTAAGCTGATCCCTGCGGGACTCCACATTCCAGTCTGGCAGGTACTGACTGAATCTTGTTTACTGTGACTGTCTGGAATCGGTCAGTCAGGTATGAGCTAAACCAGTTGAGGGCTGTACCAGTAACACCAAACGTTTCTTGAAGACGGGAGAGAAGGATAGAGTGGTCAATAGTGTCGAAGGCTGCAGATAAGTCGCGTAGAGTGAGGAGGGAGATTTTCCCTTAGTCAGAAGCAAGTAGAAGCATGTTTAAGGTGTGAACTAGGGTGGTTTCAGTGCTGTGGTTGACACGATAGGCAGACTGAAACGCAGGAAGAAGACTGTTGGAGAGAAGGTGGTTGTTGAGCTGTTTCAGAACTACTCTTTCAAGGACTTTAGAGATAAAAGGTAGGTTGAAAACAGGTCTGGAATTCTTCGGAATGTTAGGGTCAAGGTCATGCTTTTTGAGTAATGGTGTGACTAAAGCAGTTTTGAGAGCTGAAGGAACATTTCCAGAAACAAGAGATGAGTTTACTATCTTTGTGATAGCGGGTATGAGCTGTGGCAGGCACTGGGCGAAAAGAGAAGCAGGTATGGGGTCGAGGTCGCATGATTTTATAGTCATTCCTTTCAGAATTGTCTCGATTTCTTTCTCGCTTGCTGGATGAAAGGACAGGAGAGGAGTGCCAGAAAATTGAGGATCACAAATTGCAGGCTGGAAAGGAGTCTGATCCAAGCTAGAGCGAATGTTGCGGATTTTGTCAGAAAAGAATGCAGAAAATATGGAAGGAAGTTCAGAATGGTTGTAGATAGAAGGCAGAGGGCTAACCTTCGCAGATCCAAGCAGAGTGGATGTGAGGGGAAAGAGAGATTTCATAGATGTGGCATCAAGAACTTGAGAAGAATAAATACTTTTTTTTGCTGAATGGATTAAGGTTTTGACTTTGTTGATTTGTTTACGAAGAAGCTGTTTGTTTCTTTCAGTTTTTGTTTTTCGCCATTGCCGTTCTATTTGCCGGCGTTTGCGTTTTGCGTGCGACGAGGATGTCATGGGTGTACCATGGTGCACAGGGCCTATCAGGCAGGAGATGGTCAGTAGGAGGTACATGCTCATCAAGGAGTTGGCTGAGGACGGTATTGTAGTGTTTAGAAGGGTCAGTATGGTCAAGGATTTGTGATAGACGTTCAGCAGCTTGGGAAAGAAAAGTTTGAATATCTATGGCCTCGAGGTTGCGACGGGTAATGCACTTCCTCTTTCTGATAGGTTTTGCAATGTTTAGGGAGAAAAGAATGGTAGAATGATCGGAGAGCAGTTCGTCAGTGACAGATACAGACTGAGATGTGACTAGACCTTGTGAAACATCGGTGATAAGCCAGTCTAAAATGTGACCAGATCTGTGTGTTGGTTCGTTTACCAGTTGGGAAAGAGAGTGGTTACGAAGAAAGAGAAATACGCTTAACATCAGGAGAGAACTGATTGTCAAAATGGAAGTTGAAGTCACCAAGAATGATAAGTTTCTTGGGAGAGAGGCTGAAATGGTCAAGGAGTGATTGAAACTCTTGGTGGAAAACTGAAGACCTCAAATTATTTCTAAGGTTGGGAGGTGGACGGTAAAGGCAACAGAAAGTAACAGAGTGGCCAGGTAAGGTGAAGTTGAGTTCACAGACTTCGAAAGATTCTGTGAAAACGGAAGGGAGTGACAGATAGAAAGAGTTGGATGCAGAGTGTCTTTGTAGACGATGGCAATGCCACCTCCACGGGAGAGTCGGGGGAAAGAAAGAGTTTTGTAGCCAGGTGGCGTCAGTTGTTTTATCTTTGGTTCGTGACAAAGTGGTTTTAGCCAAGTTTCTGTAAGAAAAGCTAGATCTATGTCGTGTTCAGAAATGAAGTCAGAAATTAAGTCGGCTTTGCCATCAGGACAGACAGATTGAGCGTTGAGAAGACACATGTGGAGAAGGTCTGAGGGAGGCAAAGAGGTCGAAGAAGATAGTGGTGATGGACTATGACTATCAGAGGAAGAGGCTGAGGGCGATGATAGAGATATGTGCACTGGAAGAGTAGACAAGGATGGCGAGTCAGGAATGGACGATGGTAAAAGAACAGGGCCAGCCAGGGGACTTATAGTCTCACAAAAATCATTACACGCATCGTGGACAGAACCATTATAGTCTCAGACAAAAGATGAAACATCTGGAGGACAAGAAATTGAAGCAGTGTTGTGGCTGGTGAGAGTTCTTGTGGAAGTGACGTCAGAAGTAATAATAATAATAATAATAATAATAATGTATGGAATTTATATAGCGCTGAATCTTGTAAAGCAACAAATCAAAGCGCTCAGATTTTATTTCATACCACTTTAAGTCACGGCAGATTTCTCTCCGTGAAATTCGGGCTGCTCTCCCCGGGGAGAGCGGGAGAACGCGTCGCTACTTAGCGCTGCGCCACCCTTTCACCCTTTTTTTTTGTTTTTGTTTTGTTGGTTTTTTTGTGTTTTGTTTTTTTTGCTGCAGCTGTATTTGTTTCCCTATCAGAGTGGCTTTTTTCTAAGAATTTTGCCAGGGACAACTCTCTTGTTGCCGTGGGTTTTTTTACGTGCGCTAAATAATTACGTGTAACACACGGGACTTCGGTTTATCGTCTCATCCGAAAGACTAGCGCCCAGACCACCACTCATGGTCTAATGGATGGGGGAAAAATTTCCGGTCCAAGCGGGGTACGAACCGCCGCACACTTCAGACCCGGACTTTTCGCTTTCTAGACAGGCGCGTTACGTCTAGACCACCGATCCAGGAGGAGGGAGGCAGATGCGGGGGAAGCACGCTGCAGGCGATGACGTATGCCTGCACGTGTTCCTCGTCAAGTAGGCTTTTGATGAAGGGAGAGAGGGAGGTCGTTCCAGATCACTGGATCTGAAACAGAGAAAATGCCACGGCCAACAGTGGACTGGTGGACTTTTGAGCAGATTCTAACAATTCTCAAAAGACTATTCTTCTTTTTAACACAAAGGTTATTGTACCAACAGATAAAAAGCAAAACTTAGAACACTCGCTATGCAAGACTTGTAAAACAAAGACAGAATCCTGTTGTCAACGAAAATGAGTTAAGCTTCCTTAGAAAATGCACAGTTGTTGTCCCTGTTTGACAATACCTCAGTGTTCTTTTTCTCTTCTTTTTTGGTCCTTTGCATTGCGGGTTATGTTCTCTCATAAAACATATACATTCATATCAATACAAAATGATCAATTCATGTGCAGTATGTAGCATGTTGACAGTGTGAGTTTTGTACACAACTCAAAGTATCAATTATGTTGCAGGGATTTTGTTAAAAGTGCCAAAAAAGGATGTAGAAGTATAGTTATCTTAAGTTTCTACATTAGTACTAGAACAAAAGCAACAGAATAACAACCAACCAAAAAACACAAGTCCAGTTTTTGAAAAACAAGGTATTTTTGCAAAGGAAACAAAGCAACAGCGTCAGTGTTTTACATCCCAGTTTAGCTTTTGATCAAAAACAGTTCCCAGATACGTGTAGTTCCAAACGTGTTTTTTTTAATTTTTTTATATTTATTCTTTTATATCGAGGATAATGGAATAAGCACTCATGTGCTTTTTTACATCTAGTCCCCGTGTGCATGCAGTTTTATCAAATTTGATATGTTTCCACCGGCACACAATGGCCTACTCTTCCGAAAAGCGGAACAGGATTTAACGTGTGCGCAAGATGTTCTGCATGCGTCCGAACACGGGGCCTCAGTTTATAGTCTCATCCGAAGGACTTTGACCCTTTATTGATTGTATGAGAGTGTAGCAGCTCTAGATAATGAAGGTACTAAAGGCGATGATGATGCAGATGCTGAAGATGAGGATGGGGTGATGATAACTAGAAGACGTTGTGTGTGCTTCTGTATACTTGCAGAAGTGGAAATGCGAAATGGAAACACCGTTTTCTGATATGTCGTCTACCTACCCCCTGCCCGAAACACGTTTTGTATAGTGGCCTAAGGCCGAAGTATAACAGCACTTTTTCAGTGATCAGTGTTCAGTGTTCTCTCTCTCCTCTCTCTCTCTCTCTCTCTCTCTCTCTCTCTCTCTCTCTCTCTCTCTCTCTCTCTCTCTCTCTTTCTCTCTCTCTCTCTCTCTCTTTTCTCTCTCTCTCTCTGCATACTCTGTCTCTCTCTGTCTCAATATATGTCTATATGTCTGTTTGTGTCTGTCTGTCTGTATGTCTGTCTGTCTGTCTCTCTGTCTGTCTATCTATCTATCTATCTATCTATCTATCTATCTATCTATCTATCTATCTATCTATCTATCTATCTATCTATCTCTCTATCTATCTATCTATCCATCTATCTATCTATCTATCTCTCTATCTCTCTATATCTTTATCTATCTATCTATCTATCTATCTATCTATCTATCTATCTATCTATCTATCTGTCTATCTGTCTATCTGTCTATCCATCTATCTCTCTATCTCTCTATCTCTCTATCTCTCTATCTCTTTATCTATCTATCTATCTATCTATATCTATCTATCTCTCTATCTATCTATCTATCCATCTATCTATCTATCTATCTATCTATCTATCTATCTATCTATCTATCTATCTATCTATCTACATAGGGGGTGAGACAGCTCTGGTGGTTGGAACGTTTCACTGGCAATCTGATGGCCTGAGTTTGATCCCAGCCACCATCAAGACGTGCTTGCATGGGGATTGTTGCTGACACCTCCCCCTAAAGTCTTTGGGATGAAATAAAAGACCAAGGTCCCTTGTGTGACAAACATCGCGTTCACATGGTAAAACTGTTCCTTCTTTCGGAAAATTAGGCCATCGTGTGCCAGTGGGAACCAATGAAGTAAAGTTTACAAAACTGCATGTAGATGGGGACTGAACGTAAAAAAGGAATTTCTTCTCAGTATGTTCATGTACATTCATTGTAATCCTCTAAATTGTTATATTTTCGATTTTTCCCCTGTTTTTACCAAAAAATACCGCGTTTTCGAAATGTTTACAACTATCTCTCTCTCTCTCTCGACACGACACGACACAACACAACACAACACTACAAAACACGACACAACACGACACGACACGACAATACACTACACTACACTACACTACACTACACTACACTACAAAACACTACACTACACTACACTGCACTGCACTGCACTACTACGGTACACTATACTGCAGTACACTACACTGCACTACACTACACTACACTACACTAAACTACAAACAATACACGACACGACACTGCACTACACTACACTTCACTACACTACACGGCATTACAATATAATGCACTACACTACACTACACTTCACTACACAAACACGGCATTACAGTATAATGCACTACACTACGCTACAGTACACTACAGTACACTACAGTACACTACACCACACTACACTACACTACATTACACTGCACTGCACTGCACTGCACTACTACGGCACACTATACTGCAGTACACTACACTGCACTACACCACACCACACTACACTGCACTGCACTGCACTACTACGGTACACTATACTGCAGTACACTACACTGCACTACACTACACTACACTACACTAAACTACAAACAATACACGACACGACACTGCACTACACTACACTTCACTACACTACACGGCATTACAATATAATGCACTACACTACACTACACTTCACTACACTACACAGCATTACAGTATAATGCACTACACTACGCTACAGTACACTACAGTACACTACAGTACACTACACCACACTACACTACACTACACTACCCCACACCACACCACTCCACACCACACTACACCACACCACACCACTCCACACCACACTACACCACACCACACCACACTACACCACACCACACTACACCACACCACACTACACCACACCACACCACACCACACTACACTACACTACACTACACTACACCACATGACACCCACATAACAGCACACCACCCGACACCACATCACACAACACCACACCACACTGCATGTCATTGCACTCATAGAATAGATTAGACTGGACTAGACTGGACTAGACTAGACTGGACTAGACTGGACTAGACTCATAGACTGGACTAGACTAGCCTACATCAAAACCAACACCAAGTCATGGGTGACCTGACATGTTGCAGGACAAGGCAGGAGGCTGTTCTCTGCCAGCTGGCTGGAGAGGGTCACAACAAAACAGCACCATGCCATGCGGTTTGAGACAGTAGACATCAATGACGGCGGTCACTTCAGTGCAGACACAGGACAGTTCTCTGCCCCTCATGCAGGCCTCTACTTCTTCACTGCTGCTGTGGCCAGTAGCAAGACAGGCACCGCTGTTTATGGCTACATCATGGTAGATGATGACTGGCACTGTACTGTTCATGGCAGTGTCGATGGAGGGTGGGGGAGTGTGATGGTGCCACTGACTGCAGGACAGAGGGTATGGCTGATGGCTGTCAGTCCTGTGCATCAGTATGGTGATTATGGCCTGCATGCATGGAACAGCTTCAGTGGTGCGTTAGTGCTGCCCTTCCCTTGACACTGTCACCACAGGGACCATGGTTGTGTTTTGTTGTGTTGCGGCGTTGTTGCATAGTGTTATGCTGCAGTGGTTGTATTGTGTTGTCATTCTATCTTATATTGCGTCATGTTGTGCTGTCTCGTGTTGTGTCATGATGTGACGTTTTGTTCAGTGTTATGTTGTGCTGTATGTGGTATTATCACTAACACTAGTTTTATCATTATCGTTATTATTATCATTATCATAATGATCATTATTACCACCACCACAGCAGCAGCAGCAGAAGCAGGAGTAGGAGTAGTAGTAGTAGTAGTAGTAGTAGTAGTAGTAGTAGTATTAGCAGTAGTAGTAATAGTAGTAGTAGAAGTAGTAGTAGTAAAAGTAGTAGTAATAGTAGTAGGAGTAGGAGTAGTAGTAGTAGATTAATTGATTGAATCTTTAATGGGTACAGAATAAGTCACAATAAAGGCCTTTTTTACAATTCTGCCCCAAAAGAAAACAAGCTTGAACTAATTAAAAACAAAAGGAAGCGAAAACCAAAAGAAAACAAAAACAACCGACAAAAATGGTGGAAACTCTACCTTGAACAAATCAACAAATTCAGAAAGACTTGGGGGGAAGCCCATTAAACTGAATGCAACATTATTATAACATCCGCCAAGTTGCACACACACACACATACATACACATGCACACTCACACACACGCACGCACACACACATGCGCGCTTGTGCATACACACGTACTCAGACACTCACGCCATCTCACTCTTCACCGCCCCCACCCACCCACACTAACGCATTCATTCATTCTTTCATTCAAGCACACACATAATGCCAAGATTCTCTCACAGTTCAGCGAATGGTATGTCCATATTTCCACACAAGCGCATGAGCGTACATATACTCTCTCCTTCCTTCCTCTTCCTCCTGCACGCGCGCACGCACACACACACACACACACACACACACACACACCACACAACACACACAACACACACACACACACACACACACGCACACACACACACACACACACACACACACACACAAGTGTACACACGCAGGAACTGATGCCTCCCCCGCCCCCCTCACACACAGGCACACACACACACACAATTCTTCGACTCTCCACACATAATCACACTATAGGTCTTTGATGTCATAGTCAATAATATAGGCACCAATTATGTTCATACACATTGGATTTCATTGTGTGTGTTGACTGCGAGTAGTTAGTGACACGTATCAAAAAACAGCTTTTATTCCTGTCTTAAATGTAGAGTGCACTGGTATTCTATGAAACATCGGTGAAAGGGCATTCCATTCTCTACTACCATTAAAAGAAAAACTCGTTTTGAATAGATCTAAGTTTGGTGTGGGGACAAGAGCTCTGTCTGATTCGTGATGATGTTGGAAAGAGAACATTACTTTTAATTAACCAGGGCAACCATCATAAACTACCCCATGCATGCCAGTAAAAAACATTAAAACGGAGGCGCAAGCAAAGTGGTAATATCTCAAGGTGTTTAAATGCATTATTCTCCCCTCTTGTTCTATTTCATTTTTGTCCCTGCCCTCAACAACCTAAACCCCATCTCCCTTCCGGAGTGTACAACCTTTATGTGTGTGCGTGATTGTCAAGTCAAGTCAAGTCAAGTCAAAATTTTATTTCCAGATGGTACATTGAATAAGCAATGCATTTGCTTTTTTTCATCAAGCCATCTATCTAAGAACAAATTTCGTAATGATTATACTAAGACATTACGTTATTGCATCATTTACCGTTAACTTAAACCAGTAAAAAAAGAGGAAAAAATCGATAAGGAGATACATTGTAGGTACAAATTACCACATATACATATACATGCACACACATACTCATGCATGCCTGAGCGCGTGCGCGCTCACGTCCACACACACATTTAAATAAAAATGTTTTAAGAATTAAAAAAAGAAAATCATAAAACATCAGGACAAACAAATTACTTCACCTACTGTTACATCCATTCTTTCACGTTTATACTTTAGATAATAAAAAGGTACAAGAATAAAACGTTAGAAAAATAGGCTTGTATTACTAAAATATTTTCAATGATCCCCCCCCTTTAACCGAAGTTTTGCTTTTTTTGCGTTATACTTTTAAATAGCGTTTTAAAAAAAAAAAAAAAAAAAGACATATTCCCAAAGTATCAAACAAATAAGGCAATAAGTTATAATAATGATTACATAATGGATCAATTTTAAACAACAATCGTCCATCAATGAACAACAATATAAAAATGCCCCCATCAATGAGAATGTGTGTGGGTGGTGGTGGATTTTTGGGGGGTTTAATTTAATTTGAAAAAAACCCCCCTATTATTTGTAACGGGTGAAGTAAAAAATAGGATGAAGAAAGCGCTTTGATTTGTTTTTGAAGTATTGATATAATACCATGTATTCTTTTTTTTTTCTTTTCTTTTTTCTTTTTTTATTAAAAAAAATTTATTATTTTTTAACGGTTTTTTTGAAGAGAGTTTAGAAGTTTAGATTAATGGAGCCCCCCCCCCCTGACAAAAGCATAACTGGCGGATGAAAAAAAGCAAAAAAAGTTTTTTTTGAGTTTTGTAGAAGGTGTTTGTTTTGTGAAAGTTGGAATACAGGGATATATTTCTTTAGTAAATTTGAAGTGATATCCCAAAGGAGGGTTTCTTCAATAAATCCCTACAATTGTTCTTTTTAAAATTGTTTATGTTATTTTCAACTTTATTTGTAAAAGAGTTTGTTAAGGTTTCCCTTTTTGGGCAAATTAATAGTTTTTTTTTTGTGGGTGTACAAAAGTATTGGCCCCCACACCAATTTGGACAAATCAATGTGTTTAAATAATGATGATTTTTTAATTTATGTCTAGGTTTTTTGTAAAAATATATATTGCAAATAAATCCCAAAAAACTTTTGGGAGGGTTAAAAGAAGATATTTATGTAAAGTTGCATAAGATTTGAACCTAATTTGAACTTGGGGCCCCACAGGAAAAAATTTTTTTTTTTGAAAAGGTTTTGCTTTTTAGTAAACGTGAGTTGGGGTTTGATAACAAGTTTTAAAAATGTAAAGATTTTCATATAAACCTTTAAATGAAGTTATGTAAAAATATTATTATATTAATCAAATCAAAGGCCTTTTTAAATAAAAAAAAGAAAGACTCCCTTTTGTTTATAATATAGAGCCCAGAATCTATTTGCATTGTGTGTTTCCCGGGAGTGGTGTTTAAACCTGATTTGGAATGAAAAGGGCCCCCCTTTGATTAATAAAAGATGAAAAATTTGGGGGAATGCTTTTCAAGGGTTTTAAATATACTGAAAAAGTGAAATGGTCTGAAAGTATTTCATTTAGTTCCCTTTTTTTTGAAAAGGGATTACTTTAAAAGGAGGAAGGAAAGGACCCCCAAAACCTTTAAGGTGAGGGGAGGGGCGTCAAGGACCTCATTCTTGGGCCCGCTTTTGAGGGGGGCCCCCATCCCCTTTCGGCTTTACCCCCCTCCCCTAAAGGGGAAAAGGTCCCCTTTTACAGGGGGTGAACGGGGGGAATGTATGAAAAGGCGCACAAACGGACCCCCCAAATGGTTTTACGCCGCGTGTTAACTTGGGGGGGGGAAGCGAGGCCCCGCCAGGGCGATTACTTTGCGTTTTAAAAATGCTTCAGGATAGTATGTTTAGTATTAAAGGTTATAAAGAAATTTGGAGAGGTGAATTAAAATGAGTAGTTTATTTTGGGGAAATATATCAAAGGATAATTATTATTTTTTAAAAGACTGTAAAAAGAAAAAATTAGGAACAAAAAAATGAAAGAAAATTGTTGTTTGTTCCCTTTCCCCACGCAAAAGTCTTTAAAATATTTAATAAAATTTTGTGGTAATTGTTATAAATGATTTTTTTAAACTGCAAAATTTGTTAAAACATTATGGTAAAATTCGTCACGTGAAGTCCCGGTTTGGGGAGATAAAAAGAAAGATTAATTTTATTGCTTTTACTTGAATTAAAATTTGGAAGAAACAAAGTTTAGATTTTTTATATTACCTAACTAGTTGCTTTTTTTCTTGTATATAGAGCGCAGTTTTTTAGTCGTTTTGTGGTTGATTGCGCAAAGTTTTGGGGAAAAGAAGAAGCGGAGAAGAAAAAGAAAAAGAAAAAGAAAAAATGGAAGTCAACTTTAAATTATTTTTAAATTTTTTATTTTTATTAATTTTTTTCATCATCATATATATCACCCATCATTTTTATTTTATTTTTAAATTATTATTATTATTATTATTATTATTTTTATTTTTATTTTTTTTTTATTATTATTATTATTATTTTTATTATTTTTTTATTACATATATGTAAATATATTATCGTCTTTTTTTATCTTTTTTTATACACATTGCCCCCTCATTAAAATATGTTACAAAATTTGCACGTAGTTTTGATATTATTATTGTTACCTTGAACAATATTATGTTTTGTTGTGTTTCGTGGGGTTCGTGTGCATTGTATTAGCTGTGTTGTTTTTTTATGTATCAGTGTATTATTTAAAATTGATTATGATTTTTTTTTCTTTTAGAATACTGAGTGAGATTCTAAAATGATTTTTTTGTTAACACCCCAACAACACAAAAAACCCACACAAACACACACAAACAAAACACCAAACAAACACACAAAAAAAAACAAAAACCCCCCGCTAAAACATAAAAAAAAACCCCCAAAAAAAAAAAAACACAAACAAAAAAAAACAACAAACCCAAAAAAACAACCCACCCCCAAAACACAAAACCCAAAAAACCCCACACACACACACCCCAACAAACCACAAAAAACACCACCCCAACCCCACACCACACCACAACCACAAAAACACAAAAACAAAAACACAAACCCCCAAACCCCAACACACAACAAAAACACAACCAAACCCCCACAAAAAACACACACACAAACACACACACGAAAGTTTGGCTAAAAGGGTTAAAGAAAGTTGAAGCAATTGGTTTCCCGGAAATTTTCTTTAATAAAGAGCTTTTTAGCAAAAAGACCCATTCAATAAAGGTAAAAATAACTACTCAGACCCCAGATATTTGCAGGGATTTCCCAAAGGCTCTTTTTTAAGATCATTTTATTCAATACCTGTTATTTGTTTTCTCAAAATTTTGTCTAGAACGTTGCCCTAGTACAATATGCAACAAATTTTAAATGTGAAGAATTTCCCATGAAAAAAACCCCCCCCCCCCCAAAAAAGGTCTTTAAGTCATTTAAAAAAAATATAACCAAAAAGACCTTGTAATTTAAATCAGTAAACTAAAAAAGGGCCAAAATTTATTTACAAAAAAAAGATTGTGCTTTTTAACAAGGTAGAATAAAAATTTTGGTTAAAAATTGAAAGAGATAGTTGAATATAAACAATTAATAAAGTTTTTGGTGTTTTTCTTTCTTAAAATTTAACTTGGAATCCCCCTTATTAAATATTAACAAAAGGGAAAAAAATGTTTAAATTGCTTGAGTTGTACGAAACATTTGGGGGAAAAGATTTTCAGTTCTGAAAACATCTATTTTTTTTAAATTAATCTAAATTAGTATGGAGAAGAATCTTTTTTATAATAAATACTTTAAAGAAATTCAAAGTGTAGACGAGGCGTTAGATGCTCTGGGTGTACCATTTCATGTTGCATTAACATATAAAAAAATTGGACTTGATTGCTCCCCGCAAACCAAGAGTTTTTGGGAGGGGCAGAAAACCAAATAAAAGTTGTACGGAGCAGCGATGGGGTTTTTTTTTTTCCTTGGGTAGGTGGGGTTTGGGGAAAAAGTTCTCAAAGAATGTAGATGTGGGGAGCAGTTATTTACATAAATCCCCGACATTTCTGGAGAATTGTTAAAAAAGAGATGAGCACCCCCATTTAAAAATACTTTGGGGAAGGGGGGGAGTGGAAAGAAGAGTCGTCAACAGCGATTTTGGGCCCAGTCTGGAAGACACGAAAAGAAGGAAAGAAAAAAAGCTAAAAGGCAGTGAAAATCAAAGAAGAGTGGCACTACAGGAAAATTTAGAATGAAAGATCATAAAAAAAATCCTACGAAAGAGGTTAAAAATATTCAGCAATTAAAAGAAAGGGGAGAGTTTAATGACCCCCTTACCTGAAGACAAGTTTGGGGTAGTCTTTGCTTCCCAGTAAAAACGCAAAGTGAAGGAGTGTCAAAGTTCGGGAGGGAAGGGATGAAGAGCCAGTGACCCAGACCCCCAGAGGAGGGAAGTGCGCGGGATAAAAGACAATGAAAACCCGGGGTTTGGGAATGTCCGAGTGTTCGGGGTTGCGGAGGGAGGGGCCGGGGAAAGAGACAGGGGAAGCTGTGGAAAAAATGGGGCCCCCTTTCTCCGAGAGGTGGAGTCCCTGTGTTCCTTTGCATAGAATCGCGCATCGGGCCGGGAGGGTAGTGTGAGGGAGGGGGAACCCCCCATATGTGGGTTTCCTGTCCCGCAAAGAGAGGATGGTGATGGGGGCCCCGGCGCCCCCAAACAGACGGGTGATGTGGCGGAAGAAAACCCAGGCAACACGGGCGCTCCGGAGGGTCGGCCCCCATTCTGCATGTGACCCTTTTTGGCATCCAAACGGAAGTCTGTCAAATAAAATGGAAAAACGGGAAAGGGGTCGATACAGGGGGGATGTGGAAAATTATTTTTAAGAGAAATGCTTGATGATAGACATGGGGACGTTTGAGGGGGGTTGGGCCCCGGGCGAGGGGGGGGGGGTGGGTGGGGGGGGGGGGGGGGTTCACCCCAAATGTTTGCTAGTTTTCTATTCAAGTGGGATGGTTCGAATTAAAGTGGAAATTAAATCTTTGATTGTATAGATAGGGAAAAAAAAAATAAATGTTAATTTTTTGAAGAAAAAACACATGGTTTCTTGAAATTAAAATAAATCTAATGCTAAAAAGTAAAAAATAATAAAGTGGGTCTTGAAAATGAAAAAATTTTAGAATAGAAAAAATTTTAGAGTCCCCAAATACTAAGCAGTGGGCGGTAGCGGGGGTGGGCTTTTGTTTATTGGGTTTTATGGTGGTGGTTGTTTTTTTTTTGTATTTGGCGCGAATCAGTCAGGATTTTTGAAAGTTGTTTGAAAGAGTGTGGGGAAATTGACTGTCCGCTTCCTTGGTATAAAAAGTTGAACTGTGTGTGTACGTGCTTTTGGGGGCGCGGGGATTGGAATGGGTTTTGGGGGAGTGTGTGTGTTTCTGTGTGTGTGTGGTGTGCGGTGGTTGTTAGTGGTGGTTGGGCGTGCGTGCGTGTGTGTGGGGCGGTGTGCAAGTGTGTATTGGTGTGTTTTAGTTTTTATTTTGTAATTTGGCACCGGTTTAATACCCGGGGTAAAGGGTTACTTTCTTTCAATGTCTTTCTTTTTTGGGAAAATCTGTTCCCCCCTGATTGTTGACTATGAGTTGCGCTGTTTTTTCTGTGTATTTAGTTTGGGTAGGATGATTTTGTTTTGTTGGGATATTGGGGTTGGGGAAAGTTTTATTATTGTTATTTATATTACGTTTTAAAATTGTTTTTTTGTTTTGGGACAAAAATGGCACTCGTGAGGGTTTTGTTGTTGGGGTTTTTTTGCAGAGTGTGTGTGTGTTTGGTGGTTGGTGTGTTGGTAGGTAGTAGTAAAAAGTAGTAAAGTAGTATTTTTTATTGGCAACTGGGAACCCGATGTAAAAAAGGATGATTTAAGTTTCCTTGGAAGTTTTTAAAATTTGGGAAGGGTTGGGTGTGTTTGATTGTTTTGTTTTGTTTTTTTTTTGTTTTGTTTTTTTTGTTTTTGTAAAATGTTTTTTGGATTTTATGATTCCCTTTTTATTTTGCTTGTAATGTGAAACCCATTTTTTTTTTTGGAAAAAACCCCTGTTGTAGTAGTAGTAGTTGTATAGTAGTAGTAGTGTAGTGTAGTATAGTAGTAGTAGTATGTTGGCCCAAACAGCAGCAGAAGTAGAGTAGTAGTAGGTAGTTTTGATAAAGTGAGTAGTGTAGTTGTAGTAGTGTAGTAGTAGTAGTTGTAGTAGTAGTAGTAATGAACTTGGCAACCCTTCAATAAAGGATGATTAAGAGGTATTCGCATGGTTTTTAAATTTTTTGGGGTGGGTTTATTATTTTTTGTGTGGTGTGTGTGTGTGTGTGTGTGTGTTTTGGTGTTATTTTTCTGTAAAAATTAAGCTTGGATTGGGTGATTTTATGATTTTTTTGTAAAGATGAAAACCAAATTTTTTTTTTGGAAAAATTTTTTTTGTGTTGGGGTGGTGTTTGTGTGTGTGTGTGTGTGTGTGGTGTGGGTGTGTGGGGGTGGAGTAGTGTGGTTGTGAGTGGTGGTGTGTGCGTGTACGAGTGGAGTGGTGGCCCCTGCGGGCGTGGTGTGCTAGTGTGTGGGGTACGCACACAGGGGCTGGGGGAGAGTCTTTACCCCCCAAAAAGGGTTGGTGGGGTTTGTTTTTTTTGTGGGTTTTTTTTTTTCTGGGGGGGGGAGGGATGTTTCCCCAAAGAAGAGTCCTGGTTTTTGGTGAGTTCTGGACGTGCGTGTGCCCCTCCCCCCAACTCAGGGATTCCATCAGGTACTTCAGTGTACAGTGTATATGCGGGGGGGAGGGGGGGGGGGGGGGGGGTGGAGGGGGTGTGTGTGTCGGTTGCCGCGCGCTGGGTTTTGTTATAAGTACACATGTACCGTCGTTTAGATTTCCCAGCAGGGTGGGTGGGGGGGTATATTTATGTCTCTTTAAAGTCAAAGGGGGGGGGGGGGGGGGGGGGGGGGGGGGGGGCAGGGGGGGGGGGGCAGGGGGGGGGGGGGTTTCTCGTTTTTTTTGGTTGGGGGAAAAGATCTTTTAAATGATTATGTTAGGGGGTGGGTGCTAATAAAATTAAAAGAAAGAAAATTGTTTCTTTATACTTGGCATTTAAAGTTTGGTCTGCATAGTGGTATTTTTTGTAGGGGAGCAGCTGTGTCAAAGTTTTGGACAATGTGGGGTTTGTTTTTAAGGGTAGAGAAAAAAGAAGGGATGGGGGGGGAAAATAGCAGTAGTTTGGTAAAGTAGTTGAGTTGTTGAGGTAGTAGTAAAGAAACTTTAATGGGTGGGAGATTGGATTTGTCGGAATGCTTTTTTAAAAGATGCGAAGATCATGGGTTTTGGAGCCCCCCTCTTTGGTTCCCTTTCGGCCCCCCCTTTCCTTTTTTTGTGGTGGCCGTGTGGGGGGTGTGGGTTTTTTTCCTTTTGCCCCCCCCCCTTTTTTTCGAGAAAATGTGGATTTGCTGTTTTTTTCCCCTGCATTTAGAAGTCTATACGGAAAGGGGCAAGGTTTGTAAATATTTTTTCCCTATTTTTCCCCTGGAATGTTTTTTTTGCTTGATATTTACTTTTAGATTTAAAAAAAGGGCCCTATCTTTTTTTGTGTTGTGGATACAAGTTTATTAAAAGTGGTATGTGTCGGGGTTGTTGGGGTTTTGGGTTTTTGACCTCTTTTTGTTTTTTGAAAGGGGGGGGGGTTGCCTTTTTTTCTGTTTTTTCCCTTTTTTTAGTTTGGTTGTCTTTGGTATATGCTGTATGGTTTTTAATCATTGCTTGCAAATCAAGAGGGAGAAATTTTGTAATAGATTTACCCGCTTCAAATTTTTGGGGGCAGTTTAAAGTGGCCCTTTGGTGGGGGCTGTAAACCAATCATAATTATTTAGATTTTTTTTGCAGAAAAAAACTTACTTGTTTTTCTAAAAATGATTTTTTTTAAAATTTGGTTCTAAAAAAATTCCTTGGTGGGGCCAGGTTGTTTTTTAAAGTGGGAAAAACAGCCCAAAGGGGGTCAATATGGTTGGTTAGTTAAAACCCCCCAATTGGAAATAGCCAGTGTTTTGAAAACTGATTTTGAGCGCCCGGGTACCTGGTTTTAAGAAAAAAGTTTTTTATATTTTTTTGGTATTTTTCGAATTGTTTTTTTTTGTTTTTTTTTTTTTTTTATTCTTTTTTCAAGGTGAAGTATGATTTGCGTGTTGCTTTTGTAACTTCAAAAGGGTACCCTTTACCCTTCATGGTATTTTGCTTCATATTTTGTGCCTCAGTGTTTGGAGATGTTTTTTCAAAATTTTAAAATAATCGCAAATAATGGATAAAATAAATTGCTTCATTTAAAAAGCAAGGGCTGGGGGGGTTGATAAAAGAAAGGTTATTTATTATTTAAAAAAAAAATATAATATATTGTTTCGACCTCTTTTGCAAAAAATAAGAAAAATTTGAACGAGAAATGGGGGTAAAATGTGTTTTGTCATATAAAGAAATCAAAAGGGGGAGCCCTTTTTTTGAAATATTTTTAGTTTAAAAAAATAGATATAAGATCAAACGGGAACTTTATAAATTTTTCAATTTTTTAACAATGGAAAGGGCTTCCCCTTTTAAGGTTTTGGACCAAAAAAAAAGACATTGCTTTTTTCCCTTATAAAAATACAGGAAATACAAAAAAACAACATTATTTTGTAGGGATTGGGAAATTGATTAGAACACCTAGATTGTTTCAAAAAACATCAAAAAACCCAGGCTAGAGAGGCGTTGAAAGAGTAAATGAAGAGTTTGGTTTTGCCCAAAATTTTGGGGAGAAAAATCCCAAAAGGAAAGGGAGTATACTGCGAAAACCAACACATTAAAAAGTAGATTAATTTTTTTTGTTTAGACTTTTGTACTGGTAAATTTTACAATGGATATTGTGGATACCCGTTTGACCATCAATGGGAAATTAATTAAAATTGGCAAAAAATTTAAAAAAGGGAAGAATTTTTTAAATTTAATCTTTTGTTAGAGATAAAAACTTCTAAAAAATTTATTCCCAAATTTAATGTAACCAAGGATATGTCAGGATAAATATGATGGGGTTAACTTGGAAGATTACCAAATCAAATTTGAATTTTTTTAAAATTTTAGATAAACTTTCTTGACTTCCCCAAAAGAAAAAACGAACCCAAAAATAAAGTTACGCAACTATGAAAAAAAGAAAGAGGAAAATGAAAATGCACTTGTAAAAAAAAACTCTTGGAAAAGATCGAAATAAAAAGAAAACTTGTTTTACAGTAAAAAGGAGAAAAAAAAGGAGTCGGACAATCAAAAAAAATGAAGGGGTATTCTAAGATTAAAAGAGGATAGAAAGGGGGAAAAGATTTCAAAGTATTCGTAATTAGAGAAAAGAAATTTTTTAGTAAAAAATGACAAAGTAGTAAAAAGAGGGCAGTATAGTTGAAAAGGAGATATTGAAAAAGAGAAGTTGTTTTATGAAAACTATTAAAAAAGAATACGGAAGAAAGTGAAATTGTTTTTAGTAAGAGAATACCCCAAAAGTAAGAAGAAAGTGAGTCACTAACGGTAAAATTAACTTGAGGAAGAGTCTGCTTTTAAAAAAATGAAAACGGGGGAAAAATCCTGGAATGGGTTCCAGCGATTTCTTTAAAATTTTTTGGAAAAAAAATAGGGGAAAATTTATATTGTATTAAATGAAAATAAAAATATGGTGAATTTTCAAACAAAAAAAGGCTGTTTTTTGTTTTCCCAAAGGAACAAACCCAAAGAATATTAAAAAATTTGGCGTATTATTTAAATGTTTTTTTTAAAAATAGGGTCCCCCTGTAAAGCCCAAAAGAATCAAAAGGGACTTCCCAAAATTAGTAGGAGGAAAAAGGCTTTATACACAGGTACATTTGGGACTAAAGGGTTAATTTTTGATTTGATCAATTATTTTAATATAAAATATCAAACCCAAATTATATTATATGATTTTGAAAAAAGCTTTGATCTCTCAATGGAATTTTTTGTTTAAAGTGTTAAAAACGTTGGGTTTGGGAATAGTTTAATGCGGGTTGAAAATTCTATAAAAAAATTAAAAAATGTTCTGAAAATGGTAAATAGATGGTTTTTAAATTTAAAGGGGGTGAGCAGAGTGATCCATTTAAATTTTTTTTTTTGTGCAAGTTTTGGTTAAGATAAGGGGGCAAAGTAATAAAAAGGGAAACAATATTGGAAAAGAAAAGCACAAAAAATTTTCAATTGCTATGCCAAGCTTCAATTGGTAGGTTTAGTTCACTGAATAAGGAAAAACCCCCGTATTGGTTAGGAATAAAAAAAAATTAGCAAAATATTTTCCCCCCCTTTGGAAAAGATTTTGGAAACCAATTTTAAATATTAGGGTTGGTTTAAAATAAAAAACTGTGAATTGATAAAAAAAATAATAAATTTTTAGAGGTTAAAAGTTTTAAAATATGGGAAAAGAATATTACTTTTGGTGGTAGTGATAAAATCTTTATTCTTTCAAAGCTTTAATTTTTGGGATATTACTACCGACCCCCCAGTCATTTTTTGGGAAATTTTCAGAAATTTATTTTCAATTTTTTGGAACAATAAGAAGACAAAATAGGAAGAAAAAGGGGGGCAGACCATCAACAAGGGGATAAAAAACCTATATACGAAATTATATATTGCTTTGAAGCTTTCATGGGAAGAAAGTTGAAAATCTAATCACAAATGGGTCTTTTTCAGAAAATTCAAAACCCTTTCTTAAAACTTAATGTAGGGCCTCAATAAAGAAAAGGGAAGTTAATCATTTTTGGCCCCGTTTTTAAAATTATAAAATTTTTCTGTACTTCATCATCCGCAAATGAAAATTTTAAAATTTTTTTAAACCCATTTTTTAAATGAAAAAATTATATAGGGAAATTCTTCTTTTTCGTTCATTGGATGACGTCCCCATGTGTTGGTCTTTTTTTTCTTATGTGGGGGGGAGGGGGGTGGGGTTTAACCAAAGTGATAGGAGCGGGTGCGTGGGGGAAGGGAAATGTTGGGGGGGAAGGGGGGGGTTTTAGGGTTTGGGGGTTTACCCTTTTCCCGTCGTGCTGGTCCATCATTCGCCTTTCTCTCGAAGTTGTCATGCGCCCGGGTGGTTGGGCGGGCCCCTGGTTGTTAATACAGCTCCCGGTTTGGGGGGGATATCGGTGTTTGATGTTGGATTAGCAGTCCCCGAATTTTTTTGGTTGCCCCGGTTCCCCTTTCCCCAAGGTATTCGCCATAATGAGTGTTAGGCGCCTTTGGTCGTTACCGGATAGTGACCAATCGAAATGGGCTTTCAGTTATGGCTTGATGTGGGGCCCCAGTTTGTCAGGATTTAGGGTTTTTGTCCCGGTTTGATGGTGTTAAATTGACCCCGGCTTCATGTGGATTCTCCGCTGTTCCCGTGTCTTTTGACAGTCCCTGTCTCGCTATAGGTAGGTGGGGAGGAGAGGCCCGTTTAAATGGCTTTGTGGAAACGGTGTTTTGTGGTTTAAACACGAGCTCGGAGGGAAAGATTGATGGCCTTGCAGATTAGCATTGATCTTTATCCCCGGGTGTTATCATCGCTGATGGTATGCGAGGGTTTGAAATCCATTTTTAGTGGGTGCCCCCCAAAGGAGATGGGGGGGGGGGGGCTGAAGCAGGGGGGTGGCTGAAAAAGTACCTCTGTCTTGCCGAGGCTGATAGTGAGCCAAAAAGGCGAGAGGCTTCTGCAAACTTATCTGTGATGAGCTGTAGGTCAGACTCTTTGTGTGCCATGAGAGCACAGTCATCAGCAAAAAGTGCTTCCAGGATGATCTTCTCCACAACCTTGGTCCTGGCGTTCAGTCGGCGGAGGTCAAACAGTGAGCCATCAAGTCTGTATCGCAGGTATACCCCAAGGTCTAGGTCCTTGATAGCGTGGTTGAGGACGCAGGTGAAAAAGAAGTTGAAAAGGACTGGGGCCAGCACGCATCCCTGTTTGACGCCGTTACTGATATTGAATATAAAATATTAATATGATATATAATATAATATAATATATAATATATATTGAATATATAGGAAATAAAGTTGTTGATAAGAATATTTTAGCAGAAAAGGGGATATATCTAATAAAACATCTTGTCAAAAAAAATGGTGAGTTTTTTTAATTATGAATTTTTTTCTAAAGCAAATGATAATTGTATTGATTTTGTAACTTTCAATGGGCTAATCTCATCAATCAAACACTTTGCAAAAAAGGCAAGAGTCAAAATAGGTGACAATGTAAATTGTTGTACAGACACAACGAAAGCAATACAGACAATAGATAGTGTGCACCGGGGCTCAAAACTGTACTATGAAAAATTGATGTCAAACAAGACAGAACCCAAATGCTGTAAAAAATGGACACAGAAACTTAATGAAGAAATCAACTGGAAAATGGTATTTAAAAAATTGCGCAAGATTAAAGACATCAAATTACAATGGTCACAGATAAAAAATGTGCACAGAATTGTCGTTACTAATGTTGTTCTGTGCGCAATGGGTGTAACAAATACAACAAGTTGTCCCCTGTGCACTAGCACACAAGATTCAATTGAACATTCTTTTGGGGGCTGCAACCAAGCAAGAACTATTTGGACAAATTTAGAAAAAGGTATCAATGACCATTGTGAATATGCATCGAATGTGAAAATTTCTCGTAAGATTGTACTTTTTGGAGTGGATGAATGCATGAAAACTGATGCTATTTTCGATTTCATTATCCTTCTTGCCAAATGGTATATTTACAGATGCAGAATTGAAAATCATTTACCAGTATGGACAGTTTTTCTTAAACAGTTGAAATACAGGTTTCAAATTGAAAAATATAACGCAACAATTGCAAACAACCTCAGTAAGTTCACTTTTGAATGGAGTAACTATAGACCATTGCTTGACTAAACAGATTATATTTATATAAGTGAGACCATTGCTTGACTAAACAGATTATATTTATATAAGTGAGACATGTGTCTGGCCATGTGCTTTTGCTGAAAAGCAGCCATGGGATAGCAGAAAAGATGGAATTTGTGCATGCATTGTTTTTACTCTCCAAGGCCATGCTGTCATAAACTAGGTAATTACACTGACACTGGCACATTGTGATCTTCCTCAAGAATGAAAGAGTGCAATGGTATAGATTTACAGAATTGACAGAGGCGTACAAATTGTTTTTCTCACGATAGCATGATAGCTACAGCTATGATAGCCGTTTTTCTCACGATAGCATGAAAAACGCGCGCAAACGCGCGCGTGTGTGTGTATGTGTGTTTGTATGTGTGTGTGTGTGTGTGTGTGTGTGTGTGTTTTGGTTGATTAAGCACTTGAAAAGCAGTTGGTATTACTTGTTTATGAAAAAGAATTGTATTTGTACTTTCTTTAAGTTTATTTATTTATTTACTTTTTTTAAAGAATCATTTTGTCTGTAATTCTTTGTAAATACAAAACGAAAATTAAAAAAATTTTTAACAAAAGAAAAAAAAAAGAAATTGGAATGATACCATTTGATGAGTACTGACAACTTGTATGTGCCAAATATAATATTAATATCCTGCTGTAAGGGTCTTGTACACAGACACAGACTCTTTCATCCTAGACATACCCACAGAAGATATATACAAAGACCTTGTAGAGGACGTAGCACTGGGATCAGAGTCATGGTATGACACCAGTGATTATCCAAAAGACAGTCCCTTGCATTTATCAGTAAACAAAAAAGTTATTGGTAAGATGAAGAATGA
>CM054166.1:34227380-34244880 GCA_028751875.1 Rapana venosa
ATTTAATTGTAACTGGCTGCATGTTGAACGGACTAGGATGAATGAGAAGCGCCTCTTGATTTTTTTTTTTTGTGCAAGATTAAGTTCTGTATAAATTCCATGCTTTATATTATTATATTATTTTATTGATTATTGTATTATATTATTATTATTATTATATCATTATTTCATTATTATTTAACTCCAGAGGAACAATCCTCTGTGTGTGCGCTCCTTCGAGCAGCGCGCGCGCTGTGTGTTTATGTCTCTATTGTTTGTTGTTTGTGTGTGTACGTGTTTGTGCGTGATTGTGTGTGTGTGTGTGTGTGTGCTGCGCGCGCGACGCTCGTTGGCGCATGCGAGCGTATGTAGTGCTGGCACTGCATTGCATTGTCTTGGTTTGTAGTAAATTTCACTGTAGCGAATGGCACTGTTCTGTGTACTTTAGTCCCAGCAGATTTGGGTGTTTGTTTATATTTCAGTCAAGGTGCTCTTGAGAGGAAATGCACACATTTCACAAAGCACAGGTCCACTTGTCCGCTAACCTTTTCTGTTCTCTTAGCTCTCTCCCTCTCTCTCTCTCTCTCTCTTTCTCTCTCTCTCTCTCTTCTCTCTCTCTATCTCTCTCTCTCTCTCTCTCTCTCTTCTCTCTCTCTCTCTCTCTTCTCTTTTTGGGTGTATGGGTATAGTATTGGTGTTGACTTTTTATCGTATGATTGTATCCTTAAGGGCGTGAAAACTGAAGTAGAAACGCACATGAATGCTTGTTCAATATCCTCGAAATTAATAGAATTTGTCTCTCTCTCTCTCTCTCTCTCTATCCTCTGCTCTCTCCTCTCTCTCCTTCTCTCGCTCTCTCTCTCTCTCTCTCTCTCTCTCTCTCTCTCTCTCTCCTTTCGCAAGTGCACTACACCACACACTTTTAGGAGCATGAATACAATATTCCAGGTACCTTCGTCACGCTTAGTGGTCTAGAGATATCAACACTGCATAGAAAGCAAAAAGTCTAGGTTTCAAAGGTGTGAGGTAGTTTGTTCCCGTTTGGGCCAAGATACATTTCCCCCCATCAATTGACCGTGAGTGGTGGTCTGGGTGCTTGTATTTCAGATGAAACATAACCAGTGGTCCCTTGTGTTACACATATTTGATTTAGGCGCACACAAAGAACCTATGACAAAAGAGATTTTCCCTGGTAAAGTTTATGTAGAGAAAAATCCATCTGATTGGGTAACAAATACAGATGCCGATAGGAAACGAACAAAAAGACATAGAATATATGGGTTGGCACTACTCTTGTGGCGACAAACTCTCCCCGGGTTGAGAACAACGAGAATGTCATGCAGAAGAAAAACAGAATATAAATACAATAAAATACAACAACACACAGACACACAGACACACAACATACATCATACACAACACTGACAAAATAAACGGTATTCTGGGGATGGGCCTTACATCTCCAGCCTCCACCTGTTACCTTTCTGTCCTGTCAACTGGGTGGATGATGGAGGTGGGGGAGAGGGGAGAGGGGCGAGGGCACTGTCAGTTCTGCTGGCCTGGCAGATTGCTTGTGGACAGGGGAAGGCACAGGCAGCAGCCACAGGCAGTGAGGCCCTCCTGCTCCCCTGCACACCTCCACACAGAGTACTGCCAGTTACAGGGGACACACCAGTCCCTGCACTCCACCACAGTACAGCCTGTTACAGTGTCACACAGTCCCCAGCACCTACACCACAGTACAGCCTTGTTACAGGGACACTCCTGTCCCTGCAACCTCCACCACAGTGCAGGCATGTTACAGGGACACACCAGTCCCCTGCAGGCCGGGCCCTTCCCAAACACACCATTTAACACCTCACTTCCTCGCCTCCTCCCTCCCTACCCAATGTTGTGTACGAGTGTGGGACTCCAGCTAGGACAGACTCAGTCCCTCTGCTCTCTGAAACTGGCACAGACACATTCTCTCCCCCCAACACAGCACCTGACCCAGACCGCTGAAAGCAGCCCTTGTTTATTGGAACAAAGCACACAGCAGCACACACAAACCTTTGTCAATAAAACAGCACCCTCAAATACTGAAAGTAAAGGTGTTCCCATAACCTGTGCAGTCATTCTGGATCAAGGTGTCAGGGACCTCAACTTCTCCATGGGCCAGCAAAGTGAGGGCGGTGCCCATCTCCTCTCCCTCGCTGCCTTACCTTCCCTGACCCCAAAGAGAACAGACACCCATTTACAGCTGCGCGAACCAGGGAACTGTACTTAAGCCATTTTTATGAACGTTCACCCATCCACTTGGTAACATATTCTCGAAGCTGGTTAACTTAGCTTGGGGGAGCGAGTGCTCTGACCACATGAGCTATCAGTCCCCCCCCCCCCTCCCCGTCCCCAACAACCCCTGACTCTCCAAACCATTCTGTCAAATTATTCCGTAATTTTTTACAGACCAAAACAGCATGCACCAAGTGAAGTGCATACCCGGCAAGTCTGACTCTACCTATCTACGAATATCAACAACATCCATCTGTGCATCCCAGAATAAAGAGCTTTCTTGAACACTCCCAATAATGACCAAGCCACCCAAGGCAGGCAGGTCACACTACGCTTTCAGTGGTATGATTTTTTCTTCTTAAATGATGGCATTTTGGATCTGGAAACATAACAAAGCAAAACAAAGGATAACAAAAAAAACCAACAGCAAAAATCCCCACACATCCTAACAAACCAACTAACCAAGCACAAGCACGTTTACATTTTGTAAATAACATTAGTTTTTAGGAAATAAGCCTAACAAAAAAAATGCCCAAACCTACAGCAACCTTAGCTGGTGCATGTTGTGTTTTAACCTAACAATCACAACTTTTGTCTGTTTTGGTCATAAAGATACCTCTTGGATACGACTTATGCCTCTTTGTTAAATTACTCTTCCAGCTTACTGTTTCCACAATATGGGATGACATTTATGCGTGCGTGAGTGTGTGCGTGTGTTAGTGCATGCGTGCGTGCACGCGTAAATAATAAGTTTAGGTGTCTTTTTCAATCAATGGTTTTTATAACATTGCATCCTACATTGGTGTGTGCGTATGCGTATGCACGTGCGTGCGTGCGTGTGTGTCAAGTCAAAGTCAAAGTCAAACTTTTATTTTCAGATGGTACATTGAATAAGCAGTGCATTTGCTTTTTTTCATCAAGCCATCTATCTAAAGAAAGAAAAAAAAAAAGCGAGAAAAAAAAAGATAATGTATATGCAGACATAGAATAAAAAAAACCTAATCTATGGTAAACTATACAAATCAAACAAAAAAACCAATAACATATGCATATGTGGAATTAAAATAAAACAAAAAACCCAGAAAAATATGAGACCATACAATTCAAATAATTCAAAAATCTTGAAAAAAAATACCCGTCATAACACAAACAAACAAGCAACAATAAAAAAACCAAACCAAAACAAACAAAGAAGACAAAACAGAATAAAAAATATTAAAAAAACCACACCAACTGCTTCCCTCCCCCCCCCCTCTCACACACACATGTACACACAAACCTTCAACCATACAAACAACTGAATAAAACAACAACAAAAGGATGAATCAACAAGGACAACCACAACAAGGAAATAAACAATCAAACAAACACAAATATACATACACAACAACAACAGCGACAATAACTAACATAGACAAGAATAACAGCCAAGACAAATGAAGAACAATATAGAACTAACAAAAGACGAGAAAAAGAGTCCAAAATATCCCCTCCCCCTCCCCAAGAAAACCACCCTAAACCCAAAACAAACAAAAGGCAAAATAAACCAGAATCCCACCCCCACCACTACCAACAATAACAACAACAACAACCAAAATTAATGGATATAAACAGATAAAACTGATGTATCATTTAAACACTTACATACACATACACATACACATCCTCACACCATATCCCCTTACCACATAATATACTCATATATAAGAAAAACAAGAATAACCAACAGCTATTGGATTCAGAGCAAAGAAGTATAACAAAGACATCCATTTCCTCCCTTTCCCCGGTCATATACACACATGTATATGTGCTTTTTGGTTTGAGGCAGAGCAACGTTAATCCTTCGATCAAAGAATAAATTCAGGCAATGTAAATCCACCCAGCAGTACTAACGTCAGCAATAACAATTTAGCTCATCTAGTTCAATGAACCAGAAAACTAACAGTGACAAAACTAAATAGATCAGCATATTTATGTGTAATACAAAAGAACATAAAAAGGCCAAAACAGCAAGAAAGTACAAAACCAAAACCGAACCAATTACACAACACACACGCACTCACACACTTGTACACACACACTTGTACACACACACACACACACACACACACACACACACATCAGATTCAAAGCGTGCTGGGGTTGATTATCATATCCAACCCATATATAGATCAATGTTTTAACACATTACTCTTATCTGAATATGAAAACTTGGTCATATCTGATTTTTAATGACAGAATAACGTCAGTTGACACTGTGTTGTGTGTGTGTGTTGTGTGTGAGAGTGTGGTTGTTTGTGTGTGTGTGTGTGTGTGTGTGTGTGGTGTGTGTGTGTGTGATTCATTTCATTTGAAGCTAACATGAAAGTTCATACCAATATGAAACGTAGCTCTCTTGTGTCCTGGTCGAGACAATAATACATATCAATGTCCCTGTCATATTGTAATTGCCCTGTCATTGGATGATTAAAGTGTTTTTGGACGACTTATATTGCGATATGTTTAGTTTGGATAATATAGACTGCTCAGTTCAAGCCCCACCAAACATCTTCTAACACTTTGTCCAAAGAATTCTTAACACCGTCCATCTGCGTTATTGGTAAACACCCTTCTCTTCAATATTTCTCATGCCAGGATAATCACTTCGTAATTCATTCATAAATCTCATATCTAAATCAGATCTGAAAGTAATTTTAAATATTCAATGGACATGGCAGTAAATCCGAAATCAAAATCATATCCAAATCTCCTTTACAGGCCAGGAATAAAAAGAGATACATTCACAGGCCGATTAGTTTTTGTTGTACACCTACCACCATCCCACATCCAAAAAACAACAACATAAAGCAAGCCGCGCGCGCACACACACACACACACAACAAACACACGCACCACACACACGCAAACACATGCGCCAGCGCACACAACACACACACAACACAACACACACACACACTGTAAACATATGAAAACAACAAAGTCAGCAGCCTGTTTTCTGTCTGGGATGGTCGCCATATTTTGTCTTCTGCAGCAGTTCACACTGACGGCACACTCAGGTAAAGGACAGTAACAATAAAGTTGCACAGAAACGTCATTAAATAAAGTTATGTACTTTTCCTTATAATGTCATATACTTATCTAAAACAGTTTCTGTTGTGTGCGCGGCGTATGTGTGTGTGTGTTTGTGGTGTGTCCAAAAACAAAATTCAAAGTTCAAAGTCAAAATTTATTTCAGATGGTACATGAATAAGCAATGCATTTTTGCTTTTTTTTCACAAGCCATCTATCTAAGAACAATTCTTAAGATTATACTGAAATACTACATTATTGCATCCTTTTCATTGAATTAAACCAGTAAAAAAAAAAAGGAAAATCGATAACGGAATACATAGAAAAAAACAATTACCACATATACACATACACACACACTACTCATACACACCTGCGCGCGTGCGGGCTCACGTCCAAACACACATTAAAATAAAGAATGTATTTAAGATTAAAAAAAGAAATCATAAAAAACAACGCAGACAAACAAATTACTTCAACCCACTGTTTTCATCATATTCTTTCACGTTTATACTTTAGATAAAAAAAAAGGTACAGAAACAAAACGTTAGAAAATACAGGCATCGTCATTACACACAATATTACCTTCAATGACCTCCCTCCTACTCCACCTCCACCCAGCAAACGTGTGCTTTTATGCGCTCATACTCTTCAAATAGCTCTTTTTAAAATAATATATATTCACATAAAACTCACAACAAAAGAAGCAAGAAAGTCAAATAAGACAAATAATAATGATTATTATAATAGAGATAACAAAATAATAGCAACATTCAACCATCAACATGAAGACAACAACATAAGCGATTATAACTGAAAAGCATTGGAAAGGAAGGGGGGTGGGGGAGATTAAACATGGGGAGTGGGAAACACAATTCAATCAAAAGAAAAATAAAATTAAAAAAAAACACATAATCACATACAAGTAAAACCGCTATACGAAAACAAAATTCAAAAGCCCATAATCACTGAACTATCAAACTAAAACAATATCAAAAAAAACCTACCGCTTTAGATAGATACTTAGTAATTTCATCTCTAAAATGCAATAAAACAACAACCATGATAAAATAAATTGAATTGTGACAAGAGAAAGGGCATGAGGATAGAGAAGAGAGGAAAGGAGAGGTGAGGAGAGAGAAAGGAGAGAGAGAGAGAGAGAGATAGAGAGAGAGGAAGTAGAGAGAGAGAGAGAGAGAGAGAAGAGAAGAGAGAGAGATAGCTTCCACATATACAGCGTGTGACAGTAGACATTTCTAGACACAGTTAGACATTACTTGAATCTTTTTTCAATTTTTTTTAAGGAATGCCCGTAAGTGCTGATAAATTTAAGTATGGTTTCAATTTGCTGTATTAGTCATGGTTGATTTGCCTTAATAGTCAATTCCTAGGCAATTCATGCATTAGATGGGCTTTTTATCTGAGTCTTGAACTGATTTTTGTATTTGATACATTTTAAGCGTTTTTGGGAGCTAGTTCCAAAAATCACTACCCGAGTACAAGAAAGCTTGATTTGTAAATATATTACTTGGTCTCGGAACATGTTAAGTAGATGATTATGTCTATGTTCATTGAATAAGAAGCTATTGTGATCTTTGGAGGGGGCATATCCATAGACAACTTTATGGCCAAAGAAGAACTTTTATTTAATAAAGTTCTGTTTATGAAGTTTAGGATATTTCTTTCTTATAAAATTTGATGTTAGGGAGCTTTATTTTTGTAAAACAAATTTCATTCAGTGCTCTTTTATAACGTCGATGAATCAATTTTAAATTTGTATCAACAGCAGGCAGTCCCAAAGAGAAGAAGCAATAGTCAACTAATGCAAAATATGGCCGCAAAAAAGAGTTTGTGGAGAGTGGTTATCAGAAAATGTTTTATTTTTGAGATAACTGAAGTAAAAAAAAGCCCCTTGATAAGAGAGACGTTTCCTTGCGCCATCACAATGGTCAGGGTCCAAGTAAGATTTTTGTCAATAATTACGCCCATAATTCTGTTGGGAGTCCCAACTTCTTCCAATTACTCTTTTACTATCAACAGAGGCTGGAATTTATCATACATCTTTTACTCATTTGTCTAGGCTAGTACATACATACACTTTAGTTTTTCGTGTATTTAGGGACATATGGTTTTAGCGGAGTCCAATTAACCAATCTGACATAACTATATTGAGTTTGATTGCGTAAGTCTGTGTGGGTCCAGAATCACTACAGTACGGGAGGTGTCATCAGCAAAACATTTCACAGCTACATTTCAGAAATGGGGTAAGTCATTTACAATAGACTGAAAAATAGAAGGGTCTCAATATTGACCTTGTGGTACGTCCTTTTTAATAGGTACTAGTTCTGATGTTTTGATATAATTGCAATGTTACTAGCCCTTGGGGCTATTTATCCCCCCCCCCCCCTTTTAAATTTCGACAAAAAGCATTTCAAAAGATTTATCATTCTGGTGTTAGTTTACTAACAAGGTGTAGTTTTTACGCAATAATAGGGAAATGATTGATACAACAAATGCATTTTCAAAGTCAACAAAAGGCAGGCCTGCATATTTATTTTCATTGAAAAAATTGTATAGGAGACTGTCCCTTAATTTGGTGTAAGAGATGTGTGACAGGAATTAGTTTTTACGACGAAAACCTGACTTATCTCATTTAATAGATTGTTGTTTACAAAGTAGGAAAATACAGATTTTTGGAAAATGATTTTTCGATGGTTAAGATACGACAGACAGAAATTGAAATTGTCTGTAATTTGAAAGGACAAGCATGATCACCTGATTTGTGGACTGGTATGATTATTGCCTTTGTAAATATAGACACAGGAGATATTCCGACAGATCTCAAGAAGTCCATCTACTTGCAAACCCTAAGAAACTGGAACGAGCTGAATGTTACCAACAACCGTACAATACACCTGATGAGTCCCTCAACAAAGTTCTTTTAATGAATACACATGAAGAGAATGAGAAAAAAATACTCCCAGAAAAATCAGAACGCAATTTGGATTCATTGCAGACAAAGGCACCAAAATGCAATCTTCGCATTTAAAACTCTCATGGAAAGAACTCATCGAGTCCAGAAGTCCTGTAACCTCTGCTTCATGACTACTCCAAAGCGTTCGACAAAGAACACACTCCGACTTGTTGATATTCTGACAGGGCTATACAACGACGGGGGAAAAAAAAAAAAAGATGTATCGAGTCCTAATAAACAAATAATTGGGAACATGAAAGCAAGGCCATTAGATTCGACAATGACATCATTCAATATAGACCAACTGCATGGGTGTAGGCAGGATATGACTGCAAGTTTTCCGCCATGATATAATTAAAAGTAGATAGTGAAATATTTCTACGAATAATTGAGAATCATGAGGGAAATTAGTGTAGGTGGCCACAAACATCAACAACCTAGAAATGCAGAGACACTGACCCTTATCGCCGACTCTGAAGAAAAACTAGCAAAAGATTTTAACAACAGTACCAGACGAACAGCGCAAAGAAAGGATTACAGCAGAATGCAAAGAAGACAGAATTCATGGTGATCTCGAAAAAAAGCTGTTATACCGACAATGCAACATAGCCTGTAAAGGGAGAGAGAATCAGACAAGTAAACACTATTAAAATACCTTGGTTGTACTATCACCCCCCGACGCAAAGTTGTGACACAAGAAATCAGAAGAGAAACGGTCAATCTAAGGCAACTATTAACAACCAGAAATGCCATTTTTAACCAACAGATAAAATAAGCCTCCAATGACAAAGATCCATGGTTTGATAGTCTACGTATGTCCCATTCTTCTTTACGGATGTGAGTGCTGTGACCCCTAGTCCAAGGACACAGAACAACGGACTAGAATCAGTGAAAATGTGGTTCATCGAAGAATCATGAAAATCTCATTGACAAAAAGAAAAAACTAATGCAAAGTAATGGAAATGGCTGGGTACCAGAGATCCCTTCCTCAACACCATCAGAGAAAGACAGCTCAAATTTTTCGGCCATATATAATCAGGCCTGACGACTAGAGAACTGTTATGGAGTGGCAAAATTGTGGAAACAAGAGCAAGAGGAAGACAACGAAGCAAAATTCACAGACAGCTTAAACCAATTCGCACGAAAAAAGAGGCACCAACAATGACTCATGATAGCAGGGAGACGGACGATGTGCGAGGTCAATTGCTTATACATCAGTGCAGGGGGACAGGAAGTGCCAGGCGCGAGTATGAATGCGTCAGTGTCCTAACAGCCAGTGGAACATCCGACAGTTCCACGTTGACAAGCGGCGGGGTGTGTGCGGAGTGTGCAAGGCGCGTACGGGGGAGCTCTCCCCCTTCTCTCGTGAGCGTGGCGAGGACATGGACCTAATCACAAAGAACCCAACCCAGATCATTTAGGCCGCGTGAACGAACGATTAATTTGCTGACGACCAGTCCGCCCTGAATGCAGCAAAACAAACCTCTTTCGCAGAGATCACGCGGCAGACCAACTCAACACAAGCTGCGAGAGGTATACTTGAAGTGATCATACACCAAAACATCAATTGTGTGTTATGTCTGCGAGCATCGATAAATGCCAGGAAAGGCTGGACATCACGATCAACGGCACCAGCGGTGAAACAGACCAAATAAAGAGAGAAATACCTGGCAGCCTCTTCACTGAATATGGAAGGACAGAGAGGTGACAAGAGATAAAACATAAGATGCCAGAAAGCGAACGCAGTCAGATGACACAATCAACTCGCCCCCCTTCTAAAGGCCAAGAGCCAGCACCCAATGAGCTCCAAGGCAAAACTCATCAACGGCCCTCTTCTGTTCACAACGACTCGCGCGGATCGCTCCTGTAGCAGACATGTGTGCCCTATCAGAGAGCGCTGAGAGAGGGCGTATAATTGTGTGAGCACGGGGATGTGAAATGCGCGAGTGCCTGAAGAAAAGCTGTCCAACAAGACAGACCGACAAGATCAAGAATGAGGTGATCATAGGACAGCGTGTCTGAGGGGGGGGGGGCGGGCGGGGGGGGGGGGGGGGGGCTAACACCAATCTCCACCGGAAGATTCAACAATCAAAAAGGATCGTGTTTTGTGAGCCACCTCACTAGAGAGATGCGGCGCCCATCCAGACCAGCCCTACGGCATAACACCACCAAAATACCAATGCTGGAAATCCAGAGGATTACAACGGAACATGACGAGGGCTCCTTGCCTGACACCGGGACAGCGAGCGCATGACATGTCACTACAACATCAAGCCAGCCTCCCGCCTAGCTGAGACAGAACGTCTGTTCCTCCCGCGACGCGAAGCCACCACAAGAGAAAAGAAAGAAGAAGAAAGAGAGTTAATTTTTGAAAGTTCATACCAAAGATGAAACGTACTCTCTCTTGGGTGGTGGTCTGGTCGACCAATGAGAGCCATAACACTGGCCCTGTCAGTATTGTAATTGCCCCTTCATGTGATTAGAATTGTTTTTGACGACTTGATATTGCATAAATGTTTAGTTATTGGCTATTATAAGACTGCTCAGGGGTTCAAAACCTGACCGAGGCCAACAACTAGCGTAGGCACTTTTGGGGACACTAAAAATTCTTAACACCCGTCATCTGCGCTATTGGGAAACTCCCTTCGTTCTCAATATTTCAGCACGTGCCAGGATAATCACTCTGGGGGGAGGATCAGGAGGCGCAGAGAAATCTCAGTGAGGGCGGTAAAGTCAGATCTTAAGTATTTTAGTATTCTTGGACATTGCAGTATTATCCAAATCAAAATCATATCCAAGCTTCTGTACAGCAGAATAATAAAAAATGAGATAACATTTCACACAGCCCTTTATATATGATCGTTGTTTACACCCTACTGCCGCTCTCATCATCCAAAAAACAACAACATAAAGCGTCGACGCGTTCACACACACACCCACCCACACAAGACACCGAACAAAATTCGCACGCACACACCCACGCAAGTCACAAAGCGCGCGTGCGACATCGAGGGGGACAAACTAAGGGGGGGGAAGCACAGGGTGGGGGAAACACCACAAACCACACACACACACAACACGTCACACACACACTTACACATATGAAAACAACGAATCAGCAGCCTTTTTCTGTCTGGAATGGTCGCCTAATCTTAGTCTCTGCAGCCATTCTCACTGACGGCACATTCAGGGTAAAGGACAGTAACAATAAAGTTGCACCAGAAACGTCCATTAGTTATATTATGTAGCTTTCTTATATGTCAATACCTCATCTAAACCAAGAGAGCTGTATGTTTGAATGTGGTGTGTTGTGTGTGTATTGTGTGTGTTTATGGGTTGTGTGTTGGTGTGTTTGTTGTGTTGTGTGTGTGTGAGTGTGTGTGTGAGTGTGTGTGTAATGTAGTGGTGTGTGTGTGTGGTGTGTATGTGGTGGGTGTGGTGTGTGTGTGTGTGGTTGTGGTGTGTGTGTGTGTGTGTGAAAGTAAAAATTCAAAGTCAAAGTACAAAATTTTTATTTCAGATGGTACATTGAGGAGAGGAAGCAATGCAGAGAGAGTGCTTTTTTTCACCAAGCCATCTAACTAGGAGAACGTATTCTTATGGATTAAACTGAAATACTAGCTGGTGAGAAGAGTCAATCATTTATCATTGAATTAAACCAGTAAAAAAAGAAAATCGCTAACGAAAACATTGAAAATACAAATTACCAATACATATACACACGCACAACACATTACATACCTGCGCGCTGCGGCTCACGTAATCCCAAACACACATTAGGAAGAGAAGAGAAAATTTTTAAGATTACAAAAAAAAAATCATAGATACGTGGCATACAAAGCCGCAAGTTACTTCACCCTTGTAGAGAGCGCAGCGGCTTTCTTTCCACGTTTATACTTTAGATTATAAAAAGGTACAGGAACAAAACGAAGCGCAAATACTAGACATTCGTTGCGTCAATTCTGACTATATTACCTTCAATGACCTCCCTCCTCTCCGCCTCCACCTCAGCAAAATGTGCTTGTGATCTGGCACGAGATGACCCTTCAAATAACGCATTTTAAAATAATTAATTTCGACACAAGAACTACAAAAAAGCAAGAAAGGTCAAATAAGATCAATAATAATGATTGATTATAAAGAAATACAATAAAAAGCACATTCATCCCATCCCATGAACAACAACATACGATAAAACATAACATTGGAAAGTATGTGGGTGGGGGATGATTATCCAGGGGGGATGGAAAAAACACATACAAATCAAAAAGAAAAATATATAAATTTAAAAAAAACAATTATTCACACAAGTAAAACCGCAAACGATACTATATTCAAAAGCCCATAATCACCTGAACTACAAACTCAAACCATATCAAACGAAAACATATCCTTATAAATATACTAATAAATCATCTCTAACTACCAATAACAACAGACAACAATGATAAAATCACTTTAATTGGGACAAGATAAAGGCATGAAAGAAGAGAGGAAATGATAAAGGAAGAAAGAGAGAAAGAGATAGAGAGGAGGAGAATAGAGAGAGAGAGTGAGAAGAGAGAGATAGATGAAGAGAGAGAGAGATAGAGAGAGAGAAAGAGAGGAGTAGCCTCCACAAATACAGGTGGACTGTAGAATTCTAGTCACAGTAAGGGGACCGTATTGAGCTATTTTAAGCCATGGAGGATAGGTTAAGAATGCCGTAAGAGGCTGATAAATGTAACGTAAGGTTTAATTTTGCTGTATTAGTCATGGTAGAATTTGCCTTATAGTCAATTCCTAGGCATACATGCATTAGATGGAATTTTTATCTGTGTCGTGAACTGATTTTTGTTTTTGATACATTTTTAAGCGATTGGAGCTTTTCCATAAATCACTACTGAGTGGAGCAGGGGGGAGCGAGAGCAGTGAGTATTGTAAATATTTTTTTCTTTGGTCTCGGAAATGTATAGATGAAGGAGGAGAGTCGAGAGGTGAGGTCATTGATTTGAACAAATTGTGATCTTTGGAGGGTCCAGTTCCATGACAACTTTATGGAAAATAAGCTTTAATTAGAAAGTTCTGTTATTGAAGTTATGCTATTTTGTTTGTGAAAATCGATGATGGTTAGGATCATATTTATAAACAAGTTTCAGTGCTCGATTTATATAATCAATGAATCAATTTTAAAATTTTATCACTTGCAGCGTCCCAAAGAGATAAAGCATAGTCATCAATAGCAAAATATTGCAGCAAAAAAGAGTTTGTGAGAGTGGTTATCAAAAATGTTTTAGAGAGAGAGAGTGCGTTAACTTAAGTAGCTTGTAGAGCTGCTAACGGAGTAGGACCTTAGGCGCCAGCACAGAGTTTCGAGCCAGCTGGTAGCGATTTTTGTCATAATTACATACACCCTGAAGGGGGAGGTGTTGGGAGTCAACTTCTTCAATACTCTTTACTATCCACCAGGTTCGGCAGGAATTTATCTTACACATATTGTCTCTCTTGTCTTTCTAGTACATACATACCACTATTTTTTCTGGTGTATTTGCAGGGACATATGGTTTAGCTGAGGGTGTCCAATACCCAATCTGTCAATACTGTTTGAAGTTTGATTGAAAAGTCTGGAGTGGGACAGGGGGCAATCACTACAGTAGAGGATGTGTCGAACAGCAAACATTTCACAGCTACTCTAGAATTGGGGTAAGTCATATACATAGACTGAAAATATAAATGGGCCCAATATTGCCCTTGTGGTACTCCATGTATTAATAGGTACTAGTTTGATGTATGATTATTTGCATTAACTAAGCTCTTGCCTATTCGACAAAAAGCTTTCAAAGATTTATCATTTTCTGGTGTAAGTTTTTATACAAGTGTAGTTAAACGCAATAATAGGGAATGATTGGAATACATCAAATGCATTTCAAAGTCAACAAAAGAGGCTGCATATTTATTTTCATAATATTGTATAGAGACTTCCGTAATTGTGTAAGAGTAATGTGTGACAGGAATAGTTTTAACGAACACCTTACTATCTTCAATTAATAAATTGTTGTTTACAAATATGAATATACAGATTTTGGATTTTTTTCGATGGGTTTAGTTAAGACAGACAGAAAATGGAAATTGGTCTGAAATTTGAAGGACAATCAGGAACACCTGATTTTTGGCCGGTAAGATTTTTGGCCCTTTGTAAAATAAACAAAATGATAGTTTGAGCTGCGATAGCACAATTGTACAATTATGTCAAGCAATAACTTACCACAAAGTTTAATTATTCTTCCATCTAAAGGACGAATTGTCTAACCCATGTATTCTAACTTTATTGAGAAGGACAGGCTTTTCCCAGAACGTCCTGTGATTGTCAAGTGCAGTAGTAGTAAATGGAATTTTGAAGTTCTTTTGATTCTAGGGAGATATCGGGTTCTAAGTAAATGGAGATCATTTTCATTTGACTTGTCATTTAATATTACTTTTGGGGAATGTTTGAGAAGTGGTTTGTTCAATTCTGCACTGATGATCTTTAACTGTCTGTTGTCGTAATATATAGTTTTAATTACATAATGTATTGATTGCTTGGCCGCGAGGGAGCCTTGGCGAGAGTTGTGGTAGGGTGTTGTAATTTATTAAACTTTTGAAAGTAATTCACTTTTGAGTTGCGTTTTTATGAAAGTACTTTGTTTCTTTGTGCTTTGATACTGTCGTTTTTGACCAATGTTGGTTTCAATAGTCTCTTAGGATGTATTTCGGATTCTTTGTCTTTTGTTATCCAAGGTGGTTTTCAATTTTCTTTAACATTCCTTCTTTTTTATATGAAAGCCATTTTGTCTATACTGAAGAAAATGACCTATATCCAAATTCAGCAGCTTCATCAGGTCTGGTGTGTGTGTGTGTGTTGGTGTGTGTGTGTGTGTGTGGGTATGGTGGGTGTGTGGCCGCGTGTGTGGTGTGTGAGTGTGTGTGTGTGGTGTGTGTGTGGTTGTGTGTTGTGTGTGTGTTCTGTTGTGTGTGTGTGTGTGTTTGGTTTGGTGTGTGTGGTGGTGGGTGGTGGTGTGTGTGTGTGTGTGTGTGTTGAGTTGTGTGTGTTGGGTTGTGTGGGGTGTTGTAGTGTTTTGGTGAGTGTGTGTGTGTGTGTGTGTGAGTGTGTGGTGTGGTTGTGTGTAAGGTAAGTAATTAATAAAGCTCTTCAATTTTAACGTTTTCCATCTTTAAGTGGGATAGCCGGGGGGGGAGGACGATCGGGGCTAAAGTATGGAGGCTGAATAGGAGAGAGAAGTGGATAGAGAGATAGAGAGAGATGAGACATGTGAGATGAGGAGATAGAAGAGAGAGAAAGAGAAGAGATCTACTCTGTGTGTGTGAGTGAGTGTGCTGTTGTGGGCGTCGCTGCATGCATGCGCACTTGTGTGTGTAATAAATTGTAATAACTAAGGTAGAGTAATCTTAATATGAACAAATCAAGATAGTAAATTAAAAATTAGAAAAAATGCAATTCAAAATAACTTCGTAGACTATTTAAATGCCCTTTAGGACTTAACTAGAAACCCTTAGCGAATGTCAATTGTTTACCTAACATTGCCAGAAATTCTTCAATGGAAATCTCAGAAAAAGCAATGTAGATGAGTTTTTAACTTCTCACATTCAAGATTGTGCTTGGTTTAGATGCAAATATTAAGACACGCATAAGCATTTAGTACACAACCTGCTGAAGTATTTTGTCATTGAATGCATTTAAACTTATCCTAAAAACATAATGCCTGAGTGGTCTTTCTTTTACAGCATTTGTATGGATCTCTATTTTTCCATGTTTTTCAACAACACTATTCACACTCAAAGTTGAATGTAAACCGTATTGTTTTGCGATGCTTTTCAATATCATTTGTTTAATGATGCTTCTTACTAAATCAACCATAACGCCTCTCACTTGGATAAGGACATGCAGTAGGCTATAGACCCCTTCAAACCGGCGAGCACTTTCTTCGCATCCCATCACAGTCCCACTCATTAGAAATAACCTATATGTGAAGGATCACAAAAGAAACATGAATCCGCAATAAACATCAGAAGAATTATGAAGTATTTACATCTATTATAAAAGCGTTAGCTATTGCTTATATGTTATATCGTTAGATAAGCATATACTACTGAATTGAATCCAATCAAAGAAATATATGAAAGAAGCGCAAAAAAAAAGTATGGTATGATCAAAAAATGAAAATTCAAAGTCCAAGAGACAAGCGATCGCTGTTCATTCTGTAAAAACAATCATTTTTACCAACATGATAGGACTTTTCTATTTTAGTGCCGATAAATGACGAAGCTGAACCATGCTATGATGTCGTCCAAAAGTAGCCATCTGTATGACATTTAAGACAATGAGCAATAAATATGTTGATATTTGAAGGAACATTAACTGCCATTATATTTGGAATATTTCATTTTTTTCATGTTAAATAATCAACATCAAAGTGACTTGCTTCATTACCAAAACATGACAAACTGAATTGCCCTATGTGTCTACATCGATATTTGAAAATGTCATAAACTCCTCAATAAAGAATCTGATGTGTAGGTACTTATTGTCCATCAGAGACTTATGTTCGGGGATCTTTTGAAAATCTGTTTCAGAGACCGCATTTGTATTTCTTCAAAACAAAAGGTTTTCAGATGTGAACATCTAAATATATTTGGCACGACTCCAATATGTCATACTCATCAAAGTGTATCATTCCAATTTCTTTATATTGTACAAGTGCAGAGGCAAGGGGGTAAATGGAACAACCTAGAGCGAGTCTCTAGCCTGAGTCTACCCTTTAATTTGTTATTAAGTATTTAGGTGCACTAAAAAAGATTCTTCTCCATACGATAATTTTAAGATCTAATTAAGAAGTAGATAGAATGTTTCAGATCAAATGGGGCTTCCCCAAGACTGCCTTTCGTACAACTCAAGAAATTTTAACATTTCTTTCTTAGTTAAGATATATTCAATATGGCATTTTCGCAATAACTTATGAAAAAGGGAAGAGAACACCTCAAAACTTTAATAGAGATGTTTATATTCAACTGCACGACATTTTCAATTTAGAGAACACAGCCAAAGTAAATTTTTCTTTCTGGATGCCACATTGTTAAAAAGCATCATATGCGTTTTTTTTTCTGTAAACAAATTTAGCCATTTTCAAGTATGTACTGATATTAAATTATCAAGGTCGTTTTGTATAGTTT
>CM054166.1:34249880-34294154 GCA_028751875.1 Rapana venosa
GAACGATACATGTATTTATATAGCACTATAACTTGCAACAGACAATAACAGCTTTTGTCATAACTAACACACCATCTGGGAACGATAAAATATCTCACAGTAATCTCCAAGATCCAGACAAATGCGCTCCCTTGTCATATCCAAAATTTCTGTATGCCTTGAATCATGACGCCTGATGCAGATTTGGAAGAAGAGGTACACATGAGATGAATGCTTCAACTCCTATGAATCTCCTACAAGCGACCCCGAGGTGAAGCAACGACGACGGTGCATAACAAATCCAGCAAACCATTGACCCCATAGAACCTTCTAACGATCGTGAAAAAGCAAACTTAAATGGTTATGCTTTAACAAGATCCAAAAGGACTACAAGAACAGTTTTGCAAGCACTTCCAAGAGGAAGAAAAGCAGACCAATAAGAGCGGGGAGGATAACACACGAATGGACACCTAAACTCAACAAAACCCTGAGAAAGGCAGAACAAGAAGGAATGAGGAACTGTTGTTGAGACATTGATTGATGCCCCAACGTTCTCAACCCTACGGAAATAATATAGATAGATATACATCAGAATAACTAATCAAAGGCGCTTCATCATCCTACTATACACATCACCATTAAACCAACAAGAAATTGTAGGTAGAAGTTTGATACAGCAAGATGTCAAATGTATCCACACATTAATCGTCGCACTCACGCACGCATACACACACATACACCTCACGCACTACCACATAAATTGAACACTCCGGAAGGGAGATGGGTTTAGTTGTTTAGGCATACAAAAATGAAAAAAGAACAGCGAGGTGGAGCAAAGATGACGTTAAACACCTGAGAAACAAATCACTTTGCTTGCCTCTCCGTTTAATGTTTTATTACTGGCATGCAAGTAGTTTATGATGTTCCCTGTTAATTAAAAGTAATGTCTCTTACCCAACATCATCATCGAATCACACATGAGGCGCTTCCCCACACCAAACTTAGATCTATATCAAAACATTTTTCTTTAATGGCTGTAGAGAATGGGAATGCCCTTCCCACCGTGGTTTCGTAGATACCATTGCACTCATACATTAAGACAGAATAAAAGCTGTTTTTTGATACCGTGTCACTCACTACCGCAGTCAACACACACAATGAAATCCAATGTGTATTGAACATAATTGTGCCTATATTGACTATGACAATCAAAGACGTAAATAGGTGCACTTCTCCTCATCTCCTCTCTCCCTCTCTCTCTCTCGCCGTACTCTCTCCAGGCGACTCAACGGAAACGACTCTCGATCGCTCACGGGAGGCGGGTACGGTCTCTCTCGAGCTCATCTCCTCTCTCTCCTCTTCGACTCTCTCTCTCTCTCGAGCGTGTGTTGTGAGTGTTGTTGTGTGTGTGTGGGTGAGTTGAGGAATGTGTGTTGTTGATAGTTGTGTGTGCGTGCGATGCGTTCGTGCGTGTCTATTATGTAATTGTGTGATTATGTGTGGAGAGGGAGCCACGTAAATTGAGGTGAGGTATGTGTGTGAGCCCTGTTTTTGAGGGGGGGGAGGTGCTGTCGAGGCATCAGTTATTCCTGCATTGTACACTTGTGTTTGTGTGTGTTCGTGCGCCGTGCGGAGAGAGAGAAAGGAAGGAGAGATATATGTACGCTCATAGCGCTTGTGTGGAAATCAGACATAACCATTCGCTGAACTGTGAGAGAATCTTGCATTATGGTGTGTGCTTGAACTGAAATAATGAATGAGATCGTGAGGTGGTGGTGGGTGGGTGGGGCGGTGAAGATGAGATGGGCTGAGTGTCTCTGGACGCGTGTTGTAGCATCAACGCCATGTGTGTGGCGGTGCCGTGGCGTGAGTGGAGTGATGGGCAGTTTGTATGTATGTGTGTTGGTTTTGGTTTGTGCAACTAGCGATGGGATAATAATGTTGCATTCAGTTTAATGGGCTTCCCCCCAAGACTTTCTGAATTTGTTGATATTGTTCAGGTTAGATTTCCACCCAATTTGTCGGTTGTTTTTGTTTTCTTTTGGTTTTCGCTTCCTTTGTTCTTAACTAGCCACAAGCTTTTTTTCTTTTTTGTGGCAAAATTGTATAAAAAAATGCCTTTATTGTGACTTATTCTTACCCATAAAAGATCAATCAATTAATCTACTACTACTACTCCAACTCCTACACTATTACTACTACATTACAGACGAGGGAACTACTGACGGAGGAGCGGGAGGGAACAATTACTACTACTGCAATACGGAGCCGAGGAGCTACAACGACACTCCCTGCTTCTCTGCTGTGCTGCTGTTGTTTGATGGTAATAATGATCATTATTGAATAGAGTCAAATAAATACGATAAGAGGATAAAACTAGTGTTAGGATGAAATAACTCACATACAGCAAAGACATAACAACTAGTGACATCACGCGTTGAGGCACTATCATGACACGAGCGGCCGCGAGACAGCACAAGAACATGACGCAATATAAGATAGATATTACAACACAATACACCCACTGCAGCATAAAACACAATGCCACAACGCCGCAAAACAACAAACACAACCACGTCCATGTGTGTGGCAGTGTCAAGGTAAGCTCACTAACGTCCACCCACTGAAGCTTATCTTTGCACACAGGGTAAATCCCATACTGATTGCACAGACTGTCACCACAGCCCACCCTCTGTCCCTGTAATCAGTGCAATACCATCACACCACCCCCTCCCTCCATAGACACAGCCCATGAACAAACACATCCAGTCATCATCTACTGATGGGGCCAATGAACAGCGGTGCCTGTGGCGTTACTGGCCGCACAGCAAAAGTGGGGAAAATAGAGCCTGCATAGGGCAGTGACCTGTCCTTGTCTTTACTGAAGTGACCGCCTGTCATTGGCTCTCTACTATCCAAACCTCAATGGCTGCCCTGATTTGTTGAGCCTTGTTCACCTCCTGCAGAGAACACCCCTCCTCTTTGTCCTCAACATTCAATTCATCAAGACCTTGGTGTTGGTTTCTACCATCTATGAGTCTATCCAGTCTAGTCATCTAGTCTAGTCCATCTAGTCATCTAATCTATTGCGTGCGAGACAATACATCAGTGTGGTTGGGTGATGTGGTCTCGGGTGGGTGGTTTGGCTGTTAGGTGGGTGTCAGTGTGTTATGAGTATTAAAGTGTATTGTGTTGTGGTGGATGTGTGTGGGTAGTGGTGGTATCTGGTGTGGTTGGTGTGGGGAGGTGTAGTGTGGTTTGGTTGTGTGTGTTGTGAAGTTGTGTAGTAGTGGTTGTGGTTAGTGTAGTGAGTGTAAGTGTGGTGTAGATGGGAGTTTTATTGGTCGAGTGTGATGAGGTAGGAGTGTAGGAGCAGGGAGACGGACGATGTGCGAGGTCAATTGCTTATACATCAGTGCAGGGGGACAGGAAGTGCCAGGCGCGAGTATGAATGCGTCAGTGTCCTAACAGCCAGTGGAACATCCGACAGTTCCACGTTGACAAGCGGCGGGGTGTGTGCGGAGTGTGCAAGGCGCGTACGGGGGAGCTCTCCCCCTTCTCTCGTGAGCGTGGCGAGGACATGGACCTAATCACAAAGAACCCAACCCAGATCATTTAGGCCGCGTGAACGAACGATTAATTTGCTGACGACCAGTCCGCCCTGAATGCAGCAAAACAAACCTCTTTCGCAGAGATCACGCGGCAGACCAACTCAACACAAGCTGCGAGAGGTATACTTGAAGTGATCATACACCAAAACATCAATTGTGTGTTATGTCTGCGAGCATCGATAAATGCCAGGAAAGGCTGGACATCACGATCAACGGCACCAGCGGTGAAACAGACCAAATAAAGAGAGAAATACCTGGCAGCCTCTTCACTGAATATGGAAGGACAGAGAGGTGACAAGAGATAAAACATAAGATGCCAGAAAGCGAACGCAGTCAGATGACACAATCAACTCGCCCCCCTTCTAAAGGCCAAGAGCCAGCACCCAATGAGCTCCAAGGCAAAACTCATCAACGGCCCTCTTCTGTTCACAACGACTCGCGCGGATCGCTCCTGTAGCAGACATGTGTGCCCTATCAGAGAGCGCTGAGAGAGGGCGTATAATTGTGTGAGCACGGGGATGTGAAATGCGCGAGTGCCTGAAGAAAAGCTGTCCAACAAGACAGACCGACAAGATCAAGAATGAGGTGATCATAGGACAGCGTGTCTGAGGGGGGGGGGGCGGGCGGGGGGGGGGGGGGGGGGCTAACACCAATCTCCACCGGAAGATTCAACAATCAAAAAGGATCGTGTTTTGTGAGCCACCTCACTAGAGAGATGCGGCGCCCATCCAGACCAGCCCTACGGCATAACACCACCAAAATACCAATGCTGGAAATCCAGAGGATTACAACGGAACATGACGAGGGCTCCTTGCCTGACACCGGGACAGCGAGCGCATGACATGTCACTACAACATCAAGCCAGCCTCCCGCCTAGCTGAGACAGAACGTCTGTTCCTCCCGCGACGCGAAGCCACCACAAGAGAAAAGAAAGAAGAAGAAAGAGAGTTAATTTTTGAAAGTTCATACCAAAGATGAAACGTACTCTCTCTTGGGTGGTGGTCTGGTCGACCAATGAGAGCCATAACACTGGCCCTGTCAGTATTGTAATTGCCCCTTCATGTGATTAGAATTGTTTTTGACGACTTGATATTGCATAAATGTTTAGTTATTGGCTATTATAAGACTGCTCAGGGGTTCAAAACCTGACCGAGGCCAACAACTAGCGTAGGCACTTTTGGGGACACTAAAAATTCTTAACACCCGTCATCTGCGCTATTGGGAAACTCCCTTCGTTCTCAATATTTCAGCACGTGCCAGGATAATCACTCTGGGGGGAGGATCAGGAGGCGCAGAGAAATCTCAGTGAGGGCGGTAAAGTCAGATCTTAAGTATTTTAGTATTCTTGGACATTGCAGTATTATCCAAATCAAAATCATATCCAAGCTTCTGTACAGCAGAATAATAAAAAATGAGATAACATTTCACACAGCCCTTTATATATGATCGTTGTTTACACCCTACTGCCGCTCTCATCATCCAAAAAACAACAACATAAAGCGTCGACGCGTTCACACACACACCCACCCACACAAGACACCGAACAAAATTCGCACGCACACACCCACGCAAGTCACAAAGCGCGCGTGCGACATCGAGGGGGACAAACTAAGGGGGGGGAAGCACAGGGTGGGGGAAACACCACAAACCACACACACACACAACACGTCACACACACACTTACACATATGAAAACAACGAATCAGCAGCCTTTTTCTGTCTGGAATGGTCGCCTAATCTTAGTCTCTGCAGCCATTCTCACTGACGGCACATTCAGGGTAAAGGACAGTAACAATAAAGTTGCACCAGAAACGTCCATTAGTTATATTATGTAGCTTTCTTATATGTCAATACCTCATCTAAACCAAGAGAGCTGTATGTTTGAATGTGGTGTGTTGTGTGTGTATTGTGTGTGTTTATGGGTTGTGTGTTGGTGTGTTTGTTGTGTTGTGTGTGTGTGAGTGTGTGTGTGAGTGTGTGTGTAATGTAGTGGTGTGTGTGTGTGGTGTGTATGTGGTGGGTGTGGTGTGTGTGTGTGTGGTTGTGGTGTGTGTGTGTGTGTGTGAAAGTAAAAATTCAAAGTCAAAGTACAAAATTTTTATTTCAGATGGTACATTGAGGAGAGGAAGCAATGCAGAGAGAGTGCTTTTTTTCACCAAGCCATCTAACTAGGAGAACGTATTCTTATGGATTAAACTGAAATACTAGCTGGTGAGAAGAGTCAATCATTTATCATTGAATTAAACCAGTAAAAAAAGAAAATCGCTAACGAAAACATTGAAAATACAAATTACCAATACATATACACACGCACAACACATTACATACCTGCGCGCTGCGGCTCACGTAATCCCAAACACACATTAGGAAGAGAAGAGAAAATTTTTAAGATTACAAAAAAAAAATCATAGATACGTGGCATACAAAGCCGCAAGTTACTTCACCCTTGTAGAGAGCGCAGCGGCTTTCTTTCCACGTTTATACTTTAGATTATAAAAAGGTACAGGAACAAAACGAAGCGCAAATACTAGACATTCGTTGCGTCAATTCTGACTATATTACCTTCAATGACCTCCCTCCTCTCCGCCTCCACCTCAGCAAAATGTGCTTGTGATCTGGCACGAGATGACCCTTCAAATAACGCATTTTAAAATAATTAATTTCGACACAAGAACTACAAAAAAGCAAGAAAGGTCAAATAAGATCAATAATAATGATTGATTATAAAGAAATACAATAAAAAGCACATTCATCCCATCCCATGAACAACAACATACGATAAAACATAACATTGGAAAGTATGTGGGTGGGGGATGATTATCCAGGGGGGATGGAAAAAACACATACAAATCAAAAAGAAAAATATATAAATTTAAAAAAAACAATTATTCACACAAGTAAAACCGCAAACGATACTATATTCAAAAGCCCATAATCACCTGAACTACAAACTCAAACCATATCAAACGAAAACATATCCTTATAAATATACTAATAAATCATCTCTAACTACCAATAACAACAGACAACAATGATAAAATCACTTTAATTGGGACAAGATAAAGGCATGAAAGAAGAGAGGAAATGATAAAGGAAGAAAGAGAGAAAGAGATAGAGAGGAGGAGAATAGAGAGAGAGAGTGAGAAGAGAGAGATAGATGAAGAGAGAGAGAGATAGAGAGAGAGAAAGAGAGGAGTAGCCTCCACAAATACAGGTGGACTGTAGAATTCTAGTCACAGTAAGGGGACCGTATTGAGCTATTTTAAGCCATGGAGGATAGGTTAAGAATGCCGTAAGAGGCTGATAAATGTAACGTAAGGTTTAATTTTGCTGTATTAGTCATGGTAGAATTTGCCTTATAGTCAATTCCTAGGCATACATGCATTAGATGGAATTTTTATCTGTGTCGTGAACTGATTTTTGTTTTTGATACATTTTTAAGCGATTGGAGCTTTTCCATAAATCACTACTGAGTGGAGCAGGGGGGAGCGAGAGCAGTGAGTATTGTAAATATTTTTTTCTTTGGTCTCGGAAATGTATAGATGAAGGAGGAGAGTCGAGAGGTGAGGTCATTGATTTGAACAAATTGTGATCTTTGGAGGGTCCAGTTCCATGACAACTTTATGGAAAATAAGCTTTAATTAGAAAGTTCTGTTATTGAAGTTATGCTATTTTGTTTGTGAAAATCGATGATGGTTAGGATCATATTTATAAACAAGTTTCAGTGCTCGATTTATATAATCAATGAATCAATTTTAAAATTTTATCACTTGCAGCGTCCCAAAGAGATAAAGCATAGTCATCAATAGCAAAATATTGCAGCAAAAAAGAGTTTGTGAGAGTGGTTATCAAAAATGTTTTAGAGAGAGAGAGTGCGTTAACTTAAGTAGCTTGTAGAGCTGCTAACGGAGTAGGACCTTAGGCGCCAGCACAGAGTTTCGAGCCAGCTGGTAGCGATTTTTGTCATAATTACATACACCCTGAAGGGGGAGGTGTTGGGAGTCAACTTCTTCAATACTCTTTACTATCCACCAGGTTCGGCAGGAATTTATCTTACACATATTGTCTCTCTTGTCTTTCTAGTACATACATACCACTATTTTTTCTGGTGTATTTGCAGGGACATATGGTTTAGCTGAGGGTGTCCAATACCCAATCTGTCAATACTGTTTGAAGTTTGATTGAAAAGTCTGGAGTGGGACAGGGGGCAATCACTACAGTAGAGGATGTGTCGAACAGCAAACATTTCACAGCTACTCTAGAATTGGGGTAAGTCATATACATAGACTGAAAATATAAATGGGCCCAATATTGCCCTTGTGGTACTCCATGTATTAATAGGTACTAGTTTGATGTATGATTATTTGCATTAACTAAGCTCTTGCCTATTCGACAAAAAGCTTTCAAAGATTTATCATTTTCTGGTGTAAGTTTTTATACAAGTGTAGTTAAACGCAATAATAGGGAATGATTGGAATACATCAAATGCATTTCAAAGTCAACAAAAGAGGCTGCATATTTATTTTCATAATATTGTATAGAGACTTCCGTAATTGTGTAAGAGTAATGTGTGACAGGAATAGTTTTAACGAACACCTTACTATCTTCAATTAATAAATTGTTGTTTACAAATATGAATATACAGATTTTGGATTTTTTTCGATGGGTTTAGTTAAGACAGACAGAAAATGGAAATTGGTCTGAAATTTGAAGGACAATCAGGAACACCTGATTTTTGGCCGGTAAGATTTTTGGCCCTTTGTAAAATAAACAAAATGATAGTTTGAGCTGCGATAGCACAATTGTACAATTATGTCAAGCAATAACTTACCACAAAGTTTAATTATTCTTCCATCTAAAGGACGAATTGTCTAACCCATGTATTCTAACTTTATTGAGAAGGACAGGCTTTTCCCAGAACGTCCTGTGATTGTCAAGTGCAGTAGTAGTAAATGGAATTTTGAAGTTCTTTTGATTCTAGGGAGATATCGGGTTCTAAGTAAATGGAGATCATTTTCATTTGACTTGTCATTTAATATTACTTTTGGGGAATGTTTGAGAAGTGGTTTGTTCAATTCTGCACTGATGATCTTTAACTGTCTGTTGTCGTAATATATAGTTTTAATTACATAATGTATTGATTGCTTGGCCGCGAGGGAGCCTTGGCGAGAGTTGTGGTAGGGTGTTGTAATTTATTAAACTTTTGAAAGTAATTCACTTTTGAGTTGCGTTTTTATGAAAGTACTTTGTTTCTTTGTGCTTTGATACTGTCGTTTTTGACCAATGTTGGTTTCAATAGTCTCTTAGGATGTATTTCGGATTCTTTGTCTTTTGTTATCCAAGGTGGTTTTCAATTTTCTTTAACATTCCTTCTTTTTTATATGAAAGCCATTTTGTCTATACTGAAGAAAATGACCTATATCCAAATTCAGCAGCTTCATCAGGTCTGGTGTGTGTGTGTGTGTTGGTGTGTGTGTGTGTGTGTGGGTATGGTGGGTGTGTGGCCGCGTGTGTGGTGTGTGAGTGTGTGTGTGTGGTGTGTGTGTGGTTGTGTGTTGTGTGTGTGTTCTGTTGTGTGTGTGTGTGTGTTTGGTTTGGTGTGTGTGGTGGTGGGTGGTGGTGTGTGTGTGTGTGTGTGTGTTGAGTTGTGTGTGTTGGGTTGTGTGGGGTGTTGTAGTGTTTTGGTGAGTGTGTGTGTGTGTGTGTGTGAGTGTGTGGTGTGGTTGTGTGTAAGGTAAGTAATTAATAAAGCTCTTCAATTTTAACGTTTTCCATCTTTAAGTGGGATAGCCGGGGGGGGAGGACGATCGGGGCTAAAGTATGGAGGCTGAATAGGAGAGAGAAGTGGATAGAGAGATAGAGAGAGATGAGACATGTGAGATGAGGAGATAGAAGAGAGAGAAAGAGAAGAGATCTACTCTGTGTGTGTGAGTGAGTGTGCTGTTGTGGGCGTCGCTGCATGCATGCGCACTTGTGTGTGTAATAAATTGTAATAACTAAGGTAGAGTAATCTTAATATGAACAAATCAAGATAGTAAATTAAAAATTAGAAAAAATGCAATTCAAAATAACTTCGTAGACTATTTAAATGCCCTTTAGGACTTAACTAGAAACCCTTAGCGAATGTCAATTGTTTACCTAACATTGCCAGAAATTCTTCAATGGAAATCTCAGAAAAAGCAATGTAGATGAGTTTTTAACTTCTCACATTCAAGATTGTGCTTGGTTTAGATGCAAATATTAAGACACGCATAAGCATTTAGTACACAACCTGCTGAAGTATTTTGTCATTGAATGCATTTAAACTTATCCTAAAAACATAATGCCTGAGTGGTCTTTCTTTTACAGCATTTGTATGGATCTCTATTTTTCCATGTTTTTCAACAACACTATTCACACTCAAAGTTGAATGTAAACCGTATTGTTTTGCGATGCTTTTCAATATCATTTGTTTAATGATGCTTCTTACTAAATCAACCATAACGCCTCTCACTTGGATAAGGACATGCAGTAGGCTATAGACCCCTTCAAACCGGCGAGCACTTTCTTCGCATCCCATCACAGTCCCACTCATTAGAAATAACCTATATGTGAAGGATCACAAAAGAAACATGAATCCGCAATAAACATCAGAAGAATTATGAAGTATTTACATCTATTATAAAAGCGTTAGCTATTGCTTATATGTTATATCGTTAGATAAGCATATACTACTGAATTGAATCCAATCAAAGAAATATATGAAAGAAGCGCAAAAAAAAAGTATGGTATGATCAAAAAATGAAAATTCAAAGTCCAAGAGACAAGCGATCGCTGTTCATTCTGTAAAAACAATCATTTTTACCAACATGATAGGACTTTTCTATTTTAGTGCCGATAAATGACGAAGCTGAACCATGCTATGATGTCGTCCAAAAGTAGCCATCTGTATGACATTTAAGACAATGAGCAATAAATATGTTGATATTTGAAGGAACATTAACTGCCATTATATTTGGAATATTTCATTTTTTTCATGTTAAATAATCAACATCAAAGTGACTTGCTTCATTACCAAAACATGACAAACTGAATTGCCCTATGTGTCTACATCGATATTTGAAAATGTCATAAACTCCTCAATAAAGAATCTGATGTGTAGGTACTTATTGTCCATCAGAGACTTATGTTCGGGGATCTTTTGAATAAAATACAACCCCCCACAACACACGACACACACCACATACATCACACACACTGACAAAAACCGGTATTTTGGGGAGGGGCCTTACAATCCAGCCCATGTTACTTTCTGTCCGTCAAGGGGTGGGATTGGAGGGGGGAGGGGGGGGGGCGGGCACTGTCTTCAGCGGGCCCTGGCATTTGCTGTGTGTGCGGGAAGGCACAGGCAGCCACGGGCGTGCAGGCCCTCCGCCCCCCTGCCCTCCACCACGAAGCTTTACGGGGACAACCAGTCCCTGCACCTCCCCCACAGTAAGCTGTTACGGGGAAAACCCCAGCCCCCTGCACCTCCACCACATACCCGTTACGGGGAACCCAGTCCCCTGCACCTCCACACATACAGCCTGTTCGGGGACACCCCAGTCCCCTGCACCTCACCACAGTACAGCCTGTTCGGGGACAACCACCCCCGCACCCCTGGCCCTTCCCAAACCCCACCATTTAGCCCCACACTTCCTCGCCTCCCTCCCTCCCCCCCCAGAGTGTAGACAGTGTGGGATTTGCTAGACGACTCGCCTCTGCCCCTCGAAAGGCCAAACTTCTCCCCCCAACACAGACCTGACCCCCCGCAAAAGCAGCCTTGTTTATTGGAACAAGACACGAGCACAACAAGTGAAGTACAACAGGGGGGTAAATCACACCCAACACTTTCGCTTAGTACTGTATCCCAAACCTTTGAAAAAAAACAGCATATGCCCTCTTTTTAAAAAATTTTTAAAATTAATTGTGACCCCAAATATGAAAGAAAAGGTGCCCCAAAACCTGTGCGCATTCTGGATCGGGTGTCAGGGACCTCAACTTCTCCAGGGGCCACATGGTGAGGGCGGTGCCATTTTTCTCCCCGCTGCTTTCCTTCCCCGACCCAAAGAGAACGACACCATTTTAAGCTGGGAACCAGGGGAAATGTACTTAACCATTTTATGAACGTTCACCCACCCCTTGGTAACCCCTTCTCAAAGCTGGGCTGACCCGACTATCAGCCCCCCCCCCTCCCCCCTCCCCCAAACCCTGACCCCCCCAACCATCTGTTAATTATACCGTAATTTTTACAGAAAAAAACAGCGCACCAAGTGAAGTGCATACCCGGGAAGTTGACTCACCTACCTACGAATAACGAGCAACATCCATCTTGCATCCCCAAAAAAAGGCTTTCTTGAACCTCCCAATAATGACCAAGCCCCCCAAGGCACAGGTCACATACCTTTTAGTGGTATGTTTTTTCTTCTTAACTGAGGGATTTTTGATCTGGAAACATAACAAAGCAAAAAAAAGGATAACAAAAAAAACCAAAAGCAAAAAATCCCCCCCACATCCAACAAACCAACTTTAAAACAAAGACGTTTACATTTTGTAAAAAAACATTTTTTTTGGAAAAGCCTAAAACAACAAAAAAAGCCCAAATCACAACCTTGTGGTGAAAGTTTGTTTTAAAACTAACAATCACAACTTTTCTGTTTTGGTCAAAGTCCTCTTGGTCGACTTATGCCTCTTTGAAAAATTACTCTTCCAGCTTCTGTTTCCACAATTGGGATGATTTTTAGGTTTGGTGAGTGTGTGCGGGTGTTAGTGCATGCGTGCGGCACGCGTAAAAAATAATTTAGGGCTTTTTCAATCAAGGGTTTTTTATAACATTGCACCCTTCTTTGGGGTTTTGGGGGGCGATGCGTATGCACGTGCGTGCGTCGTATTGAAAGTGTTTTGTGTGTGGTGGTGTGTGTGTGTGTGTTGTGTTGGGGGTGTGTGTGTGGTGTGTGTGTGTTTTTTGTGGTTGTTTGGGGTTGGATTCTTTTTATTTAAAGTCAACTTTCCCAAAGTCCAATCCCTCTCCACGTCGTGGGAAACGGAAACAGGTCAAGTGGTAACGGGGTCTGGTGAAGCTTGACTGCCCCGCAAACCGACAGTGGATTACAATGTAATAAAACTGAAAAGGACACAAAAACGGCGGATACCAACGGAAAACGGGCCCCGCAAAGGAAAAGGACTCGAGATAGGAACAGTGACTACATTGGAACATTGGAAAAATCTGCGGCTAACAAAAAAAGGAAACCAGAAATTTGGGGTTCATGACCAAAAGAAAGATCTCCATCATGGGCATTTCAACCTAGAAAGAAAGGGGAAGGATCGAAAAAAATCCATTCAAAAATTTTTTCCCCTGGAAGGGTCAGGAAGACCAGAGAGAAAAGCATGGTGTGGGATTCATCCCAACCCAACTAGCAAAGAATCTTATGAGTAAGAACACATATCAGAAAGATGATTTAAAAAAAGGGTAAAAATCCAACAAAATCATCCATTTTCCAAGCATATGCACCATGTAAGATTCGTATCAGAAAGGAGAAAGATATTTATCAAGAGCTCCCGCCTCATCAACAGCACCCCTGACAAAGAGGACCGTATGTCATGGGTGATTTCAACGGCAGAGTTGGTGAGAGAAGAAACCCGTGGACAAAACATCTTGGACCCCACAGTGACCACAGAACACCTTGCAATTGCAACGGGAACCACGTGCTGGAACTATGTGCAGAGCATGATCTGATCATCACCAACACCTTTTTCCAACACCGAGCCTCCCAAATTTACATCTCCTACAAATGGAACGATCTCAACATCTCGCCTCAAATCAACTTTATACTTGCAAGATCTAGAACACGTTACGCCATCAAAGACTCAAAAGCCATCCCCAATGCCAACCTTGACTCTGACCATAGGCCTGTCATTCTAGCCACCAGTACTCAGAAGAAGAAAATAACAACTGCTAGGAAGAACCAGCCTGAAAAATCAACCTCCTCAAACTGGAACAGAAAAAAGTGCAAGAACAGATTCACAGTGCTATTAAGGTGAAACTTGACTCCATCGATACAACACCTCTCAACATGGAGCAAGTCTGGGACACCTTCAAGCCAGCTCTCTTGAACACTTTAAGGGAAGTTTGCGGGACGAAGAAATGTGGAGGTAAAAACAGGAAAGCTACAGCTTGGTGGAACCAAGAGGTGAAGGAAGCCATCAAAGAAAAAAAGCAGCTTATACAAAGCTTGGGGGCCAAGACCAAGACAGAAAGGACTACCCAAGTACAGAATCGCAAGAAGATATAGTAATCGTGTTGTGAAAGCCTCCAAAGAAAATCTTGGGCGACTTATGGAGAGAAGTTAATGAAATTTGCAAGAACTCCCCAAAGAATTTTTCAAATTTTGTAAAGACGATGAAGTAAGAGATGAGCCATTTAATCCAACAACATAGTGAATGATCAAATGGAGAGGCCGCACAAAGAAGGGGAATTCTGAAACGATGGAAGATTCTTTAAAGATCTTTTAAACCCTTCTGGAGTACAAGCTTCCAGCTCTCAATTCTCCCCACGCTAAAAAAGACCAGTTAGACCCCCAAATTCCTTGAAGCTGAAAAAAGAAAAGCAATTAAGACCACCCAAAGGGCAAAGCGGCAGTGATGACGGCATAACAACTGAAGCCATCCTTGCATGCGGAGAAACGGGACTTAAGTGGCTCACCATCATCTTCCGAAAGCATGGGAAGAGAGGAAATACCAATGGACTGGCAAATGCATAGTGAGCCAATTTGGAAGAAGAAGGGCAGCAAAGGACTGCAAACACCTACAGAGGCATTTCACTTCCCCAGCCAAGTAGGAAAATTTTATGTTAAGATTCTGGAACAGCGCACAAGAGCCAAAAACAGAAAACCTACTGAGCAATGGGCCCATTTGGCTTCGGAAAGGAAAGGGTGCACAGATCCATTTTTGCACTCCGACAGCTGAGTGAAAGAGCATCGAACAACCAAGACCTGCAACAGTATTCGTTGACCAAGAAAAGCTTTCGACCGAGTCAACAGAGACAAATCTGGAAGATCCTGGAGCAGTACACGTAAGGGGCAGTTGCTTGATAACATCAAGCATCTATGCAACAGTATGAGCGCAGTCCGAACAGCCAGTGGAACATCCGACTGGTTCCCCGGTTTTCATCAGGGTAAAGGGAAGGCTGCGAACTTTTCTCCCTTCTTTTTCGTGATCTACATGGACCAGATCACAAAGGAAGCCAACCCAGATCTTGAGGCCCTGAACGAACTATATTGCTGACGACCAGTCCCTGATGAATCAAACAAAGCTGCTCTCAAGATCACACAGACCAACTCAACACAAGCTGCGAGAGGTATGACATGAAAATCAGTATCACCAAAACAGAAGTTATGTCTGTCAGCAGAAAACCAGGAAAGCTGGACATCAACATCAACGGCACCCAGCTGAAAAAAGACCAAAAAATTTAAATACCTTTGGGAGCCCTTCACTGAAAATGGAAAATTGGACAGAGAGATAGAAACAAGATGCCAGAAAACGAACGCAGTCAGTTCCAACTCGCCCCCCTTCTAAAACATTCCAGCATCCCAATGAGCACCAAAGGCAAAACTCATCAACGCCATCTTCGTTCCAACACTCACATACCAGTATCAGACATGGGGCCCCAACAAAAGCCTTAGAGAGAAAATTGGTCACATGTGAAATGCGCTGCCTGAGAAAACTTCAACAGACCAGACGCAAACAAGATCAGAATGAGTATCGAGACAGGGTCTGACTAACACCTTTTCTCCCCAAATCGAAAAACAAAGACCCTTGTTGGTAAACCACTAAATGCCGCCCATCCAACCAGCCCTACGGGCATACACCACCAAATTCAATGGCTGGAAAGCCAGAGGTAGACCAAGGAGACGATGGAGCGACTCCGTGGCTGACACCCTGCGAGCCCATGACCTGTCACTACATCAAGCCTCCCGCCTAGCTGCAGACAGACGTCTGTGTCTCCCGCGACGCCGAAGGGCACCAGCGAAGATGAAAGAAAGAAGAAGAAAGAGAGTTAATTTTGAAAGTTCATACCAATATGAAACGTAGCTCTCTTGTGTCTGTCGAGACAATGATACATATCAATGTCCCTGTCAGTATTGTAATTGCCCTTCATTGGATGATTAAAGTGTTTTTGACGACTTATATTGCGATATGTTTAGTTTGGATAATTATAAGGACTGCTCAGTTCAAACCCACCAACATCTCTACACTTTTGTCCAAAGAATTCTTAACACCGTCATCTGCGTTATTGGTAAACACCCTTCTCTTCAATTATCCCTGCCAGGATAATCCTCGTATTCAGTCAATAAATCTCATATCTAAACAATCTTAAGTTTTTTAGGTATTCATGGACATGGCATTTATCCGAATTTAAAATCATATCCAAAGCATCTGTACAGGCAGGAATAAAAATTGAGATACATTCACAGGCCTTTAGTTTTTGTTTGTTACACCCTACACCATCTCATCACCAAAAAACAACAACATAAACGCGCGCGTGCACACACACACACACACACACAAACACACGCACACACACACGCAAGCACATGCGCGCCACCACACACACACACACACACACACACACACACTGTAAACATATGAAAACAACGAAGTCAGCAGCCTGTTTTCTGTCTGGGATGGTCGCCATATCTTTGTCTTCTGCAGCAGTTCACACTGACGGCACACTCAGGTAAAGGACAGTAACAATAAAGTTGCACAGAAACGTCATTAATTATAGTTATGTAGCTTTCTTATATGTCATATACCTCATCTAAACCAAGTTCTGTATGTGTGTGTGTGTGTGTGTGTGTGTGTGTGTGTGGTGTGTGTGTTGTGTGTGTTGTGTGTGTGTGTTGGTGTGTGTGTGTGTTGTGTGTGTGTGATTGTGTGTGTGTGTGTGGTGTGTGTGTGTGTATGTGTGGTGTGTGTGTGTGTGTGTGTGTGTGTGTTTGTGTGTGTCGATGTGTGTTGTGTGAAAGTAAAAATTCAAAGTCAAAGTCAAAATTTTATTTCCAGATGGTACATTGAATAAGCAATGCATTTGCTTTTTTCACCAAGCCATCTATCTAAGAACGAATTTCTTAATGATTATACTGAAATACTACATTATTGCATCCTTTATCATTGAATTAAACCAGTAAAAAAAGGAAAATCGATAACGTAATACATTGAAAATACAAATTACCACATATACATATACACACGCACATACTCATACATACCTGCGCGCGTGCGGGCTCACGTCCAAACTACACATTTAAATAAAGAATGTTTTAGATTAAAAAAAAGAAATCATAAAACGTCAGGACAAACAAATTACTTACACCTTAGTTTCATCCAATTCTTTCACGTTTATACTTAGATAATAAAAAGGTACAGGAACAAAACGTTAGAAAATACTAGACATTCGTTGCGTCATTACTGACAATATTACCTTCAATGACCTCCCTCCTCTCCTCCTCCACCCAGCAAACGTGTGCTTTTTATGCGCTCATACTCTTCAAATAGCGCTTTTTAAAAATAATATATATTCACACAATAACTATCAAATAAGCAAGATAAGTCAAATAAGACAATAATAATGATTATTATAATAGAAATACAATAAAAGCAACATTCATCCATCACCATGAGACAACAACATAACGATGATAACAGTAAGCATTGGAAAGGATGGGGGGTGGGGGAGGAGTATCAGGGGGGAGGGGAAAAACACATTCAATCAAAAAGAAAAATAATAATTAAAAAAAAAACAATTATTCACACAAGTAAAACCGCTATACGATACAAAAAAGCCCATGTTGGTGGTGGTGGTGGTGGTGGTGGTGTGCTGTGTGTTGTGTGTTGTGTGTGGTTGGTGTGTGTGTGTGTGTGTATTGTCTAATCTTTCTGTGTGTGTTGTGTTTGTGTGTGTGTGTGTGTGTGTGTGTGGTCTTATGTGTGTGTGTGTGTAAGTAAGTATGTAAGTAAGTCTTCAATTTTTACGTCTTTCCACCTTTTAAGTCGATACAGACCGATCCTAAGTAGGAGGCCTGAATGATGAGAGAGAGAGAGAGAGATAGAGAGAGAGAGACAGAGAGAGAGAGAGAGAGAGAGAGAAACGAGAGAGGTTGAGTCTGTGTGTGTTGATTATTTGATGTGAGTGTGTGTGTGTGTGGGCGTCGCTGGCATGCATGCGCACTTGTGTGTGTTATATAAATAGTATAACAAAGGATGTAGTATCCTTAATATGGATGAAACAAATCAAGAAGTAGTAAATTATAATTAGATAAAAAAATGAAATTTCAAAAATAAATTCAAGAGCTTATTATAAATGCCCTATAGACTTAGTCAAGAACCCTTAGCAATGTCAATTGTTAACTTATCAGTGATTCAGAAATTCTTCATGGAATTCTCTGAAAAGCATAGGGAGATTGAGTTTTAAACTTCTCAATTCAAGTATGATATAGGTATTTGAATATATTCACCACATAAGCATTTAACATCTTGCTGAATTTTTGTCATGAATGCATTTAATTCTTATCCTAAATTATAATGCCTTGAGTTGTCTTTCTTTTACAGCATTTGTATGGATCTCAAAGTTTTCAATGTTTTCAACTACAATATTCACCACTCAGAGTTGAATGTTGAAAGCGATTGTTTTGCTGATGCTTTTATAAATTTGTTTATGATGCTTTCTTCTTAATAACGATAAACCCTCTGCAATGGATAGAGGGACATGCAGTACTTAGCCCCTTTCATTTACATGCACCTTTTCTTCGCAGCCCGATCAGCCCACTCATTAGAAAATAACTATATGTGAAGGTATCCTGCAAAAGGAAACATGAATTCCTCTTAAAACACAGAGATTATGAATGTATTTGACGTTAGTTTAAGCTTAGCCTGAATGCTTAATTAAGTTTATTATATTTTAAGGGATTTACTACTGAGTTTTGAATCCACACAAGAAATATATGAAAGAAAAAAGTATGGATGATCTAATATGAATTCAAAGCCATGTCAATAGACGATCAGTTCAGCTGTAAATTCAGTCGAATTTTTTACCAACATGATAGGACTTTCTATTTTTAGTGCCGATATGGACGAATGCTGAAACTGCTTGGATGGTTGTCTTAAAAGTGAGCATCTGTATTACATTTTTAAGGACAATGACATGATTATGTGTATATGTGATATGAACATTAACTGCCATTATATTTGAATTTTCATTTTTTTTCATGTTGGATTAATCAACTTCAATGTGGAGCTTCGCTTCATTACCCACACAGGACCAAACGGGAATTGCCCTTTGTGGGTCTACATTCATATTTGAAATGTCAAACGGCTCATAAAGATTCTGATGTGTAGTGGTACTTATTGTCACTCAGCGAGCTTATGTTTTCGGGATCTGTTGGGAAAATCTGTTCAGACTCATTTGTATTTCTTGAAAGCAAGTTTTCCAGATGTTGAACTTCTTAGAACTATATTTGGCACATCAAGGTTGTCAGTACTCATCAAGTGGTATCATTCCAATTTTCTTTTTATGTATCCAAGTGCAGAGGCGATGAAATGGTACAACTAGAGAGAGTCTATAGGGCTTGCAGTCTAAAATTTGATGTTTGTTTAGTAAAGTATTTTAGGTGCACTAAAAAAGAATTCTTCTCCATACGATAATTTAGATTTAATGAAAGTAGTTGATAGTTTGTTTCAGAATGTTGGTCTTGTCCCAATTACTGCTTTCGTACAACTCTAAGCAGATTTAAACATTTTCTTCCTTTAATTAAGATATATTCAATATGGGCATTCCAAGTTAACTTTGAAGAAAGAAAAACACCTAAAAACTTTATTAATTGTTTATATTCAACTATCTCATTTTCAATTTTGAACACAGGCAAGTTTTCTGGATTGCCACCATTGTTAAAAAGCATCATATGCGTTTTTTCTGTAAATAAATTTAGGCCATTTTCAAGTATGTACTGATTTAAATTATCAAGGTCTTTTTGGTATAGTTTTTTAATATGACTTAAAGACCTTTTCGCTGTGTTTTGTTTCATGGTAACATTCATTCACATGCATATGTCGTCTGCATATTGTACTAAGACAACGTTCTGAGACAAATGTTTGGGAAGATCATGTAACAGGATATTGAATAGAACTGGTGCTATAACAGAGCCTTGTGGTAAGCCCATGTCAAGATATCTGGGATCTGAGTAGTTATTTTCTACCTTTACTTGAATGGATCTATTCCTAAGAAAGCTCTTGATGTAATGATAAATGTTTCCGGAAAGGCCAATTGTCTTCAACTTTCTTAACAACCTTGCATGCCAAACTTGATCATGTGTGTGTGTGTGTGTGTGTGTGGTGTGTGTGTGTGTGTGTGTGTGTGTGTGTGTGTGTGTGTGTGTGTGTGGTGTGTGTGTGTGTGTGTGTGTGTGTGTGTGTGTGTGTGTGTGTCAAGTCAAGTCAAGTCAAGTCAAGTCAAGTCAAAATTTTATTTCCAGATGGTACATTGAATAGCAATGCATTTGCTTTTTTTTCATCAAGCCATCTATCTAAGAACAAATTTCGTAATGATTATACTAAGTCACTACATTATAGCATCATTTACCATTAAATTAAACCAGTAAAAAAGAAAAAAATCGTTAAGGAAATACATTGAAAATACAAATTACCACATATACATATACACGCACACACATACTCATGCACACCTGTGCGCGCTCACGTCCACACACACATTTAAATAAAAATGTTTTAAGAATTTAAAAAAGAAAAGCATAAAACGTCAGGACAAACAAATTACTTCACTTACTGTTTCATCCATTTTTTTCACGTTTATACTTTAGATATAAAAAGGTACAGGAATAAAACGTTAGAAAATACTAGGCATTCGTCATTACTGATAATATTACCTTCAATGACCTCCCTCCTCTCCTCCTCCACCCAGCAAAGGTGTGCTTTTTTTTTATGCGCTCATACTTTTCAAATAGCGCTTTTTAAAAAATGACATATTCACACAATAACTATCCAAGCAAGAGAAGTCAAATAAGATTACAATAATGATTATTATAATAGAGATACAATTATAACAACAATCACCCATCACCATGAGACAACAATATAACAAATGATCCCCATCACCATGAGACAACAACATAACGATGATAACAGAAAAGCATTGGAAAGGATGGGGGTGGGGGAGGAGTATCAAGGGGGGAGGGGAAATACACCTTCAATCAATAGAGAAATAATAATTTTTAAAAAACCCAATTATTCAAACAAGTAGAACCCCTATACGATACAGAATTCAAAAGCCCATAATCAACTGGACTATCAAAACTAAAACAATATCAAACTAAAACAGTATCGCTTATAATAATACTAATAATCTCATCTCTAACTGCAATAAAAACAACTTCCACGATAAAACCTATTGAATTAGACAAGACAGGGCATGAGGAGAGGAGAGGAGAGGAAAGAAGAGGAGAGGAGAGGAGAGGAGAGGAGAGGAGGAGAGAGAGAGAGAGAGAGAGAGAGAGAGAGAGAGAGAGAGAGAGAGAGATGAGAGAGAGAGAGAGAGAGAGAGAGAGAGAGGAGAGATGAGAGAGGAGAGAGAGAGAGAAGGACACACTATCAAGCTATCAGGTCTACCATAAAAAGATTTTTAAAAATTTCCTCCTTTCCACTTGTTTCAACATTGTAGATTATTACTAGCTTGCATAGATTCTCTTACTTCTTTGCATAATTAGTGTGCCTCTTTCCTGCCTCCCCCTGTGTGTGTGTGTGTGTGTGTGTGTGTGTGTGTGTGTGTGTGTGTGTGTGTGTGTGTGTGTGTGTGTGTGTGTGTGTGTGTTGTGTGTGTGTGTGGTGTGTGTGTGTGTTTGTTGTGTGTGTGTGTTGTGCGTGTGTTGTGTTTTGTTGTGGTGTGTGGTGTGTGTGTGTGTTGTGTGTGTGTGTGTGTGTGTGTGTGTGTGTGTGTGTGTGTGTGTGTGTGTGTGTGTGTGTGTTGTTGTGTGTGTGTTGTGTGTGTATGTTGTGTGTGTGTGTGTGTTGTGGTGTGTGTTGTTTTGTGTGGTGTTGTGTGAGTTATGTATGTGTGAGCGGGTGGTGTTTTGTGTGTGTGTTGTGTTGGTGTGTGTGTGTGTGTGTTGTGTTGTGTGTGTGTGTTGTGTTTGTGTGTGTGTGTGTGTTCTGAATATGACGAAAATTTTTCAGCATTGCATCAGTTTCTACAAAGAAAAAAAAAATCATAACGCATTGCTAAATAATGCCCACTGTAACATGAAGATCAAAAAAGCATAAAAATCGGGACACACCCGCCACGAAACAAAACAAACGTAATATTAGTATCAAGGAAAACAATAATAATGATACTAAAATACTAGTGATAATTTTTAAAAACGTGTTAAAATGAGGGGGGACAATGTTGATGATAAAAATTTAAAAAGTAAAAAAAATACGATAATAACAATGACGAAAATATTTGACAATGATGATATAACAATAAAACAAAAATTTTAAAGAAGAAGAAGAAAAAAGAAAAAGAAAAAGAAAAAGAAAAAAAGAAGAAGAAAAAGAAAAAGAAGTAAGAAGAAGAAAAGAAAGAAGAAGAAAAAGAAGAAGAAAGAAGAAGAGAAAGAAAAAGAAAAAGATAAAAAGGGAGTTATTTTTTTTCTTTTCTTCTTTCTTCTTTTCTTCTTCTTCTTTTTTCTTTTCTTTTTCTTTTTTCTTCTCTTCTTCTTCTTTTCTTCTTTTTCTTCTTCTCCTTTTTTCCTTTTTTTTCCTACCCCAAGAAACTTTGTAGCAATCAACCACAGAGCGATTAAAAAACGTGCGCTTCGTGAGGTATAAAGAAAAAAAACGCAACATATTTGGTATATGATAAAAAAATCAAAATTTTGTTTCTTCCAAAATTAATTCAAGATAAAAGAAATAAAAACTTAATTGGTTGCTATTGGCTAGCTTTTAAAAACCTGGCATTTCACGTGACAAATGTTGTATTCCGTAGATGTTTTAGACAATCATTTTGCTGTTTTGGGAAGTAAATCTTTGATAACAAACCCCCAACTTTTGATTCAAATATTTTTTAAGTTTTTGCGTAGGGAAGGTAACTAACAAAAATTTTCTTTTCCCCAATTTTTTGTTTTTCTGATTTTTATTTATTTACGTTTTTAAAAAAAAAATTCTGCGGCTTTGATAGTTTTAGCCTAAAATACAAAAACTATCGCTTTTTTACTTTGGGGGCTCTCTCACTTATTTTATCCCTTTGCATTTAAAAACAGTTACCCCTGAAGCTTTAAATACGCAAAAAGTAATCGTCAGTGGTGGGAGCACTCGCTTTTCCCCAAGTTCCCAGCGTCGAGCGTGGTTACCTTTGGAGGGTGAGTTTGGCCCCTTGGGTTCGTACAGTTCCCCAGTTCCCCCAGCTGTAAATGGGTACCCTGCCTCTTTAGGGTCAGGAAGGAAAAAGCAGGGGGAAAGAGGAGATGGCGCCCCCCTCAATATGTGGCCTAGGAAGTGAGGTCTCTGACCCCTCGCCCCCTACGACCTTATAGGTTAGGGGACTCCTTTACCTTTTCCCTTTTAAGTATTCCTTTGCAAAAAAAGGGATAGTGTGTAATTTACAGAGCATTTCACTTCTGTTTAGTGTATTTTAAACTCTTGAACAGCTGTTCCACTCATTTCATTCTTTTATTGAATGAAAGGACTTTTGCATGCCCAGGTTCGGGTTTAAAAGCACCACTCCGTGAAAGCACAAGGGCAAGGTATGATTCATGGCTGGTGATATTGTAAAGAAAGGCGTCGGTTGTCATTTTTATTGGATTTAAGAAAGGTTTGATTTGATTTATCATAATTATTGTTATTAAGCTTCAGTTATTGGTTCATATGAAAATGCTTTACATTGTTTAACTTGTTTATCAAACCGAACTCAGTCTGTTTATGCTAATGGATTTTCCCTCTTCAAAAAAACTGTTCCATGGGGGGTGCCCCCAAACAAGGTTAAAATTTAGGTTACTTTATTTTATTTTACAAAAAAGACTTTTTTAAAAACCATTAAAATGTTGTTGTAAAATTTATTTGAGATTGATAGAAATCTAAAACAAAAAAAGCTAGACAATAATAAAAAACAAACATTATTTAAAAAAAGTATAAAAATTCAGTAAAATTTGCTTTTGGGCCAATTACTTTGGTTACCCCCTTCAAAAACAGAGCTTTCTATTTTCCATCAAAACAACCCCTTTTTTAACAACTCAAATTTTACAAATAAAGTATGAAAAATAATTTTAGAAGAAAAGAACGAATGTTAGGGTAGAAGAAGAAAGTTTTTGGCAGTATCAGTTCACAAATTAAAAGAAATATATCAGTTTTCCCAACTTCCCCAAAATAAACACTTCACGAAAAATCTGAAAACCCTTTCTAAATTCTCTTAAAAACGACCGTTAAAGTAATAAATTAATGAATTTTAGTATGGTAAGAAAAAAAAAGGGGGATAAGAAGAAGAAAAGGAAAAGAACAGCATGAAAAAACTAAAGGTATTTTTTAGCCCTAATTGCCGGGATTCAAACAGCTTTGTCAAACTTACCATTGGAGAGATAGAATACCCATTAAGTAGACTAATGCGTCCTTTGTCTTTCCCATATTTCTGTTATTGTGTTGAAATCGGACCTGTGACAGTTTTTGAGGAGGAAGAAGGGGGAGATGAGATGTTTTCGGAGCCCTTGGATTTACTCCGACAAAAAGCAACGAAGCGTCTAAAGAAAGAACCTTGGAAAAGGAATTTACGATCGTGAAAAGCGTAACTTAAATGGAAAATTGGGCATGTCAAAGACCCAAGGATTATAAAGGACAGTTTTGCAAGGCACTGTAAGGAGAGAAGAGGCACCAAGAAGAAGGGGGATAACATCAGCGATGGGACAGGTAGAAATCAAAAAAACCCTGAAAGGCAGAACAGAGAGAGGAATTGGAAAAAAAGGGGAACTGGTTGTTGAGTCTTTGGGGTGCCCCACGGTCGTCAGACTACGGGACAGTAGATGATAGTGTATATATCTTGCAGAAAACAAATAAAAGCGCTTGCATTCTTTCCTCTTATTCACATGCACCCAAAGTTACAAATAGGTGTATTTTTTTAAAAATTAAAATATCACACACGGTTCGCAAGCCGCACGCATACACAAAAATTACCAACGCACACACAAAAAGGTTGTACACCGGAAGGAGTGGGGTTTAGGTTGTTTAGGGCAGGACAAAAAAATTTAGAACAAGAGGGAGAATAATGTATTTAAAACACTTGGAGATTTTATCATTGCTTGCGCCTCCGTTTTAGTTTTTTATGGTATGCATGAGGTAGTTTATGATGGTTGCCCTGGTTAATTAAAAGTAATTTTCCCTTTCCAAATCATCAGAATCTCCCAAGGCTCTTGTCCCACACCAAACTTAGATCTATTCAAAACGAGTTTTCTTTAATGGCTGTAAGAGAATGGAATGCCCTTCCACGTTGTTTCGTTAAAATACCAGTGCCACTTACATTTAGACAGGATTAAAAGCTGTTTTTTGATAGTGTCACTAACTACTCGCAGTCAACACACAATGAAATCCATTGTGTATGCATATAATTGGTGCCTTATTGATTGACATCAAAGACGTATAGTGTGCACTTTCTCTCTCTCTCTCTCTCCTCTTCTCTCTCTCTCTCTCTCTCTCTCTCTCTCTCTCTCTTCTCTCTCTCTCTTCTTCTCTCTCTCTCTCTTTGTGTGTGTGTGTGTGTGTGTGTGTTGGGGTTTTGGGTTGTGTTGTGGGGGGTGACGGAGTGGGGTGTGGTGTGTGATTTTTGATGTGTGGAGCGAAATGTGGTGGTGTCGTGTTGAGGGGGGGGGGACTCATTCGCAGGTAAATTGTTTTGGGGGTTGGGGCCCCGGGGAAGAAGAAGAGATAATCTCAGGTTTTTAAAAAAAAAAAACCCTGAACTTAGAGAATCTGATAGTTTTGCTTGAATAAATTAAGAATGCGTGTGTGGGGGGTGGGGGTGGAGTGAGGCGGGGTTCGTTACGTGTGTTGCACAACCCTTGTGTGTGTGCGTGGTGGTGTGGGTGAGGGGATGTTTGTGTTGGTTGTGAACTTGCGGAGATATATGTCATTCGTAATGGCTTCCCCCAAGTCTTTCTGAATTTGTTGTTGTTAAGGAGAGTTTCCACCATTTTGTCGGATGTTTTGTTGTTTTGGTCCTGTTTTAATTAGTTCAAAGCTTTGTTTTCTTTTGGGCAGAATTGTAAAAATTGGTTTTTTGTGCTTATTCTTTAATTAAATTCATCATTTAATTTTCCACTACTCCCCCTTTACTTTTTTTTATATATATTTCTACTATTTTACTTTTGGGTTTCTTTTTTTCTTTCTCTGCTTTGCTGTCTAGCTTGTTTGTTTATTGATCATGATATGTAATAATAACGATTGTAAACTGTGTTATTTAACCACTTTAAGCAATCATCAAAAAAACGTCACATCATGACAACACCGATGACATCATGACATAATAGTGACTCTAATAAAACCCATGCATAACACTGCAAAAACCGCACACAAAAAAAAACCGGTCTGTGGTGGGGATGTCATGGAAAGGGAATAACGCAATGAGCTGTTTTTTACGGCCAACACCATACTGATGCAAAACTGTCACCATCAGCCGAACCCTGTTCCTGTAATAGTGCACCATAACCCCCCACCCTCTGACACGCCATGAACAACACATCCAGTCATCTTCTCTGTGGGCATGAAAGCGGGCCTTTGTTACTGCCCACCACAGTGAGAATAATCTATAGGGATTGACTGTCCGGGTCTTACTACATGCCCTCTGCTCTTCTACATCCCAAACCTCATGGCCTGGCCCGTTTGTGTCCTTCGTCCTTGGAAAGGAACGCTCCTGCTTAATGCCGTCCACATGAAGGCCATCATAAACTTTGTGTTTCTAGTCCCAGTCATTGTCTAGTCTATCCATCTGCTAGCCGTCTGTCCAGTCCTATTACTTGAGGCAATAAAACCCCATGTGTGTTTTTTGGGTGTCGGTTTTGCTTGGTGGTTTGTTGGTTATGAGTTATAGTTGTGGGTGTTAGTGTGGGTTTTTTGGGTTGGTTGGTTGTGTGTTTGGGGGGTTGGAGTTTGGGTGGGGTGATTTTTTGGGTTTCGGGTGGGGTTTTTGGGGTTGTGGTGTAGTGTGGTGTGGGGTTGTGTGGTTTGGTTGGTGATGGGGTTTTGGTGTAGGTGGTGTGTGTGGTGTTTTGGTTTGTGTGTAGTTTTTGTGTGTTTGTGTGGTGTTGTGTTGTTTTAGTTGTGGGGGATAGTGGTGTGGTTTGTTGTTTGGGTTTGGTTGTTTGTGGTGTGATGTGGTTTTGGTGTAGTGTGGTATGGTGTGGTGTGGTGTGGGTAGTGTAGTGTAGTGTGGTGTGGTGTGGTGTGGTGTGGTGTCGTGTAGTTGTTGTGGTGTGGTGTAGTGTAGTGTGTGTAGTGTGTGAGGGTTGTGGTGTGTGTGGTAGTGTTGTAGTGGTTGGGGTGGTGTAGTGTGTATATTTTGGGTGTTACTGTAGTTTTAGTGTAGTGCTTATATGAAATGGCCTTTGTAGTGTAGTGAAGTGCGTGTGGTGTGTTGCTTATAGTGAATGCCGTGTTGGTTATGAAGTGTAGTGTGTGCGTTTGTCGTGTATGTTTGTTAGTTTAGTGTAGTGTAGTGTAGTGTATTTGGTGAGTTTTTAGTGTAGTGTAGCAGTGGTAGTGTACTGCAGTATAGTTACCGTAGTAGTGCAGTGCAGTGCAGTTTTGTGTAGTGTAGTGTAGTGAGTGTAGTGTACTGCAGTATAGTGGTCCGTAGTAGTGCAGTGCAGTGCAGTGCAGGTAGTGTAGTGTAGTGTTTTGTAGTGTTGGTGTGGGATAGTTGTTGTGTTTGTCGTGTCGTGTCGTGTGTGTGTTTTTGTTCGTGTTTGTAGTTTTGTGTTCGTGTCGTGTGTGTTCGTTTTTGTACAAGAGAGGTGAGAGATTGTTGTAACATTCTGAGAACGGGTTAATTATTTGTAAAAACAGGGAAAAATCGAAAATAAAAACAATTTAGAGGATTAATAAATGTACAATGAAATACTGAGAAGAAATCCTTTTTACGTTCAGTCCCCATCTACATGCATTTTTGCAAACTTTACTTCATTGGTTCCCACTGGAAACACGATGGCCTTTTTTCCCGAAAGAAGGAAACAGTTTTACCATGTGAACGCGATGTTGTGTCACACAAGGGCCTTGGTTTTTTTATTTTCATCCCAAAGACTTTAGGGGGAGGTGTCAGCAACAATCCCCATGCAAGCACGTCTTGATGGTGGTTGGGATCAAACCCAGGCCATCAGATTGCCAGTGAAACGTTCCAACCATCAGAGCTGTCTCACCCCCTATGTAGATAGATAGATAGATAGATAGATAGATAGATAGATAGATAGATGGATAGATAAAGAGATAGAGAGATAGATAGATAGATAGATGGATAGATAGATAGATCGATAGATGGATGGATAGATAGATAGAGACATAGATAGATAGACAGACAGACAGACAGAGAGACAGACAGACAGACAGACAGAGACAGGCAGACATACAGACAGACAGACACAAACAGACATACATACATTATTGAGACAGAGAGAGACAGAGTATGCAGAGAGAGAGAGACGAGAGAGAGAGAGAAGAGGGGAGAGATGAGGTGAGGAGAGAGAATGAGAGAGGAGAGAGAGAGGAACACTGAACACTGGGTCACTGAAAAAGTGCTATTATACTTCGGCCTTAGGCCACTATACATAACGTGTTTCGGGCAGGGGGTAGGTAGACGACATATCAGAAACGGGTTTCCCTTTCGCATTCCACTTCTGCAAGTATACAGAAACACAACACAACGTCTTCTAGTTATCATCACCCCATCCTCATCTTCAGCATCTGCATCATCATCGCCTTTAGTACCTTCATTATCTAGAGCTGCTACACTCTCATACAATCAATAAAGGGTCAAAGTCCTTCGGATGAGACTATAAACCGAGGCCCCGTGTTCGAACGCATGCAGAACATCATGCGCACACGTTAAATCCTGTTCCGCTTTTCGGAAGAGTAGGCCATTGTGTGCCGGTGGAAACATATCAAATTTGACAAAACTGCATGCACACGGGGACTAGATGTAAAAAAGCACATGAGTGCTTATTCCATTATCCTCGATATAAAAGAATAAATGTTAAAAAAAATTAAAAACACGTTTGGAACTACACGTATCTGGGAACTGTTTTTGATCAAAAGCTAAACTGGGATGTAAAACACTGACGCTGTTGCTTTGTTTCCTTTGCAACAATACCTTGTTTTTCAAAAACTGGACTTGTGTTGTTTGGTTGGTCGTTATTCTGTTGCTTTTGTTCTAGTACTAATGTAGAAACTTAAGATAACTGTACTTCTACATCCTTTTTTGGCACTTTAAAAAAATCCCTGCAACATAATTGATACTTTGAGGCGTGTACAAAACTCACACTGTCAACATGCTACATACTGCACATGAATTGAACATTTTGTATTGATATGGATGTATATGTTTTATGAGAGAATATAACCCACAATGCAAAGGACCAAAAAAGAAAAAAAAGAACACTGACGGTATTGTCAAACAGGGACAACAACTGTGCATTTTCTAAGGGAAACTTAACTCTTTTTCGTTGACAACAGATTCTGTCTTTGTTTTACAAGTCTTGCATAGCGAGTGTTCTAAGTTTGCTTTTATGTGTTGGTACAATTAACCTTTGTGTTAAAAAGAAAAATAGTCTTTTGAGAATTGTTAGAAAATGCTCAAAGTCCACCAGTCCACTGTTGGCCGTCGCTTTTCTCTGTTTTAGGTCCAGTGATCTGGGAAAGACCTCCCCTCTCCTTCGTCAAAAGCCTACTTGACGAGGAACACGTGCAGGCATTCGTCATCGCCTGCGCGTGCTTCCCCCCCATCTGCCTCCCTCTCACTTCTGACGTCACTTCCACAAGAACCCGTCACCAGCCCCAACACTGCTTCAATTTCTTGTCCTCCAGATGTTTCATCTTTTGTTGTGACTTAATGGTTCTGTCCACGATGCGTGTAATGATTTTTGTGAGACTATAAGTTTCCCCTGGCTGGCCCTGTTCTTTTTAACCCTTTCCATTCCTGACTCGCCCTCCTTGTCTACTCTTCCAGTGCACATATCTTACCCAAAGCCCTCAGCCTCTTCCTCTGATAGTCTAGTCAATCACCACTATCTTCTTCGACCTCTTTGCCTCCCTCAGACCTTCTCCACATGTGTCTTCTCAACGTCAATCTGTCTGTCCTGATGGCAAAGCCCACTTAATTTCTGACTTCATTTCTGAACACGACATAGATCTAGCTTTTCTTACAGAAACTTGGCTTAAAAAACCCCTTGGGCACGAACCAAAGATAAAACAACTGACGCCACCTGCTACAAAAAAATCTTTCTTTCCCCGACTCTCCCCTGGAGGTGGGATTGCCATCGTCTACAAAGACACTCTGCATCCAACTCTTTCTATCTGCCACCCCCCTTCCGTTTTCACGAATCTTTTCGAAAATCTGTGAACTCAACTTCACCTTACCCGGCGAAAATGCTCTCCGATCATTCTACCATTCTTTTTCCCTAAACATTGCAAAACCTATCAGAAAAGGAAGTAACATTACCCCTCGCAACCTCGGGCCATAGATATTCAAGCTTTTCTTTCCCAAGCTGCTGAACGTCTATCACAAATCCTGACCATACTGACCCTTCTAAAAAACTACAATACCGTCCTCAGCCAACTCCTTGATGAGCATGCCCTCCTACTGACCATCTCTTCTGAAAAGGCCCTGTGCACCATGGTAACACCAATGACATCCTCGTCGCAAAAACGCAAACGCCGGCACTAGAACGGCAATGGCGAAAAACAAAAACTGAAATAAAAAAACAGCTTCTTCGTAAACAAATCAACAAAGTCAAAACCTTAATCCATTCAGCAAAAAAAGTATTATTCTTCTCAAGTTCTTTAAAGCCACATCTATGAAATCTCTCTTTTCCCTCACCCTCCACTTGCTTGGATCTGCGAAGGCTAGCCCTCTGCCTTCTATCTACAAACACTTGAACTTCCTTCCATATTTTCTGCATTCTTTTCTGACAAATCCGCAAAAATTCGCTCTAGCTTGGATCAGACTTTCCCTTTTCCCGCCCGTAATTGTGATCCCCAATTTTTTGGCACTCCTTTTCCCGTCCTTTCATCAGCAGCGAGAAAGAAATCGAGACAATTCTGAATGGGATGACTATAAAAATTCATGCGTCTGACCCATACCTGCTTCTTTTTCGCGCAGTGCCTGCCACAGCTCATACCCGCTATCACCAAAGATAGTAAATTCATCTCTTGTTTCTGGAATGTTCCTTCAAACTCTCAAAACTGCTTTAGTCACACCATTACTCAAAAGCATGACCTTGACCCTAACATTCTGAAGAATTACAGACCTGTTTTCAACCACCTTTTACTCTAAAGTCCTTGAAAGAGTAGTTCTGAAAAAGCTCAACAACCCCCTCCCCTCCAACAGTCTTCTTCCTGCGTTTCAGTCTGCCTATGTGTCAACCAGCACTGAAACCACCCTAGTTCACACCTTAAACTTTCTTCTACTTGCTTTGACTCAGGGAAAATCTCCCCCCTCACTCTACGCGACTTATCTGCAGCCTTCGACACTATTGACCACTCTATCCTTCTTTCCCGTCTTTAAGAAACGTTTGGTGTTACGGTACAGCCCTCACCTGGTTTAGCTCATAAACCCGCTGACCGATTCCAGACAGTCACCCGTAAACAAGATTCAGTTCAGTACCTGCCAGACTGGAATGTGGAGTCCTGCGGGATCAGCTCTGGGCCCTGTTCTTTTCACTCTCTACAACCGCTCCATGTTACATATAATTAACCGTCATCAGATCAACCATCACTTTATGCAGTGACTCTCAGATTCTAAACAGTGACACTCCTGAAAATCTGCCCTTCCCCCTTGATGAATATAATAATAAAATAATAATGTATGGGAAATTTTTATTGCGTGAATCTTGTAAAGCAACAAATCAAAGCGCTCAGATTTTATTTCATACCACTTTAAGTTGAAATTCGGGCTGCTCTCCCCGGGGAGGAGCGGGAGAACGCGTCGCCACTAAGCGCTGCGCCCCCTTTTACCTTTTTTTTTTTTTTTTTTTTTTCTGCAGCTGCATTTGTTTCCCTATCAGAGTGGCTTTTTTCAAAGAATTTTGCCAGGGACAACTCTCTTGTTGCCGTGGGTTTTTTTTTACGTGCGCTAAATAATTACGTGTAACACACGGGACCTCGGTTTATCGTCTCATCCGAAAGACTAGCGCCCAGACCACCACTCATGGTCTAATGGATGGGGGAAAAATTTCCGGTCCAAACGGGGTACGAACCGCCGCACACTTCAGACCCGGACTTTTCGCTTTCTAGACAGGCGCGTTACCTCTAGACCACCGATCCACCACCTACTGCTTTCAAGATATCCAAAACTGGATGATAGAGAACAAGTTACAACTAATTGCTGATAACAATGAAGCCATCCGTGTAGGGACCAAAAACAAACTCTCTTCCATTACAACAGCTTCAATAGAATTCGGCAATGCATCAGTCCCTCTATCCACTGCTGTAAAGTATCTAGGGGTCATTATTGACAACACACTCTCTATGCAAAAATTCATCACCCAGACCTGCCAGTCCTGCTTCTATCAATTACGGCGTATTAGTGCAATTCGAAAGTACCTGTCCACAGACGCAATCAAAACTCGTGGGATCTCTCATTCTTTCACATTGGACTATTGCAATTCTCTTTTGGCTGGTCTGCCAGCATCATCTATCCACTCCTTCAACGTATTCAAAACTCTGCAGCTCGACTAGTCCTCAGAAAGAAAATCTGAGCACATTACCCCTCTTTGCGATCTCTCCACTGGCTGCCGGTGCCACAAAGAATAAACTATAAGATCAGTACTCTTTTTTACAAATTTCCACAAAACAGCCCTTCCTACCTCTGTGAATGTTTTCCCCCTGTACACCCCTTCTCGTTCCCTTCGCTCTGCTGCAGATTCCTTGTGCTTACAAACACCTGATTCAAAACCCGTCCACTGTTGGCCGTCGCTCTTTCTTGTTTCTGGTCCATCGTTTTGAATGGCCTCCTATCTCTCTTCGGCAAGGCCTTCTTGTGACTCTTTTAAATCTGGCCTCAAGACATTTGTTTCGAACCTAAGAATTTCCTCTCCTGTTTCATTTCATGCTATCCCTGCTTTTCAACAGCCAAAAATTCCATAAACCCCGCCAAAGTGTATAACGTGTGGGGTGTTTGTTGTGTTTTGTGTGTGTGTGTGTTGTGTGTGTGTGTGTGTGTGTGTGGTGTGTTGTGGTGTTGTGTGTTTTTGTGTGTGTGTGTGTGTGTTGTATGTGTGTGTTGTGTGTGTGTGTGTGCATTTGGACTTGTTAGAACTATTACTTGCTATTGGTTGCATGACTGTGTAAGAATGAGTTGAGTGCAAGCGCTTTGATTTGTCTGTGCAAGATACAGCGCTATATAAATTCCATTTATTATTATTATTATTACTTATGATGCTTTTAAATCCAGCCTAAAGACGCATTTATTTCAAACCTAAGATTCTCCCCTCTTGTTTCATCTCATTTCTGTCCCTGCCCTCAATAACCAACTCTTCCCCCCTCCCCCGCATCACCCTGCCCGAGTGTACAACCTTTGTGTGTGTGTGTGTGTGGGCGCGCGCGCGCGTGTGTGTGTTTACATTTGTATTTGTAAAAATTTGTTAATTGTGCGCGTGTATGTTGTTGTTGACTTCAATTTTACGTCTGTTCACTTCTAGTGATATTATGTTTACATTTCATTTTGTAAAGTTCTATTAGTTGTAACTGGCTGCATGTGAAAGACTAGGATGAATGAGAGCGCTTTGATTTGTGTTTTTTTTTTGTGCAAGATATTAGCGCTGTATAAATTCCTGTATTATTATTTTTTTTATTAAAAATAATCGTAGAAGAACGTGAGATCGCAAGTCGTTCTGCAATCAGCAGCTTGTACGCAAAGCCACAGCCATTTTGGTGGGCCCCCCCTATGCTATGTTGTCAGGAAATTTTAATTGTTGCCTTCAGGACACCGTTTTCGGTGCTCCAACAAAAAAAAAAAACAGAAAAAAAAACTCTGTTGTGCCAGAAGTCATGTAACTCTAGATTCACAATGACACGACTACCCAGTTTCACATTTCTCTGATATACTTCCTGATTGTCATTGTCTTTAGTGCAGTCAATGTGTGTGTATGTATATATATATAATATAATTATATATATATATATATATTGTGTGTGTGTTGTGTGTGTGTGTTGTGTGTGTGTGTGTGTGGTGTGGGGTGTGTGTGTGTGTGGTGTGTGTGTGTGTGTGTGTGTGTGTGTATGTGTCATTGGACTAAGCTTGCTCATACACGCACATGTGAGGGTATGTGGGTAAATGGGTGTGTGTGGGTGTGGGTGTGCGTGTGCGTGTGTGTTCCTGCCTTCACGCTGTATAGAGATAATATTCTTGTGTTTGCATGGTATTAACCTTTCTGTTGATCCTCCCTCCCCCCCCCCCCCCAACACACACCACCTTCAATTTCATATCGACTTGAAGAAACAGTGTGTATGTATGTGTGTGTGTGTATTTCATTTTCATTTTACTCTTTGAATTCGAGGAAAACATAATAAGCACTCGTGTACTATTTTACATTCAGTCCCCGTGTGTATGCAATTTGTAAATTTTGTTATCTGTTCCCATGTGTGAGGGGGCATAAAATATATATATAAAATTAATATATATATATATATAATAATAGAGAGAGAGGGGAGAGAGAGAGAGAGAAGAGAGATAGAATAGATATAGATATATTTTTTTTCTTCTTGTCAATGGTCCTTCAACATTGTTTTTTCTCCCATGTTAAACCTGTTCCGCTTTCAAAACAGTAGGGCCATTTTGTGCCGGTGGGAACAGATACAAAATTTAAAAAACCGCTTACACACGAGACTAGGGTAAAAAAGCACATAAGTGCTTATTCCATTAATCCTCGATATAAAAAAAGTCATCTGACGCTTGATTTGTTGCTTTACAAGATTCAGCGCTATATAAATTCCATACTTTCATTATTATTATTATCATTATTATTATTATTAATTATTATTATTAATAAATATTATATTATTACATTGTGCCCAACACGAGCATGTGAGTGATGAGTGAGTGAGTGAGTGTGTGTGTGTGTTGGGGGTTGTGTGTGTGTGTGTGTGGTGTGTGTGTGTGTGTGTGTGTGTGTGTGTGTGTGTGTGTGTGTGTTGTGTGTGTGTTTTGGGTGTGTTGGGTTTTTTAATCAAAGTTATATTTTGGAATGCTTAAACCGATATGAAATGAAGCTTTCTTGTATCTTTCCTAAATTACGTAATGTGCCTGTCATATTGTAGTTGCTTTTCATGGACGATTAATAAATCTTTCACTTGACTTGACATGATTTGACATGACATAAAGACAAACAGACAGACAGGAAAACCCAAACAGACATACAGACAGAATGACAGACACAGGGACTGACAGAAAACAGGGAGTTGCAATCATAAAATGTCATAATGAGGTCTTTTTCACAATTTAGGCAAGGTGAAAATCAACACTACTAAGAGTATAAAAGAAAACATGTCTTAAAATGGGGACACCCAGGCAGTTCACACAGTACATATACTATTCAACTTTGCCTCACAGTGATAGACTATTCAACTATGCCTCACAGTGATAGACTATTCAACTATGCCTAACAGTGATAGACTATTCAACTATGCCTCACAGTGATAGACTATCCAACTATGCCTCACTGTAGACTATCCAACTATGCCTCACAGTGATAGACTATCCAACTATGCCTCACAGTGATAGACTATCCAACTAAGCCTCACAGTGATAGACTATTCAACTATGCCTCACAGTGATAGACTATTCAACTATGCCTCACAGTGATAGACTATTCAACTATGCCTCACAGTGATAGACTATTCAACTATGCCTCACAGTGATAGACTATTTAACTATGCCTCACAGTGATAGACTATCCAACTATGCCTCACAGTGATAGACTATTCAACTATGCCTAACAGTGATAGACTATTCAACTATGCCTAACAGTGATAGACTATCCAACTATGCCTCACAGTGATAGACTATGCAACTATGCCTCACAGTGATAGACTATTCAACTATGCCTCACAATGATAGACTATTTAACTATGCCTCACAGTGATAGACTATCCAACTTTGCCTCACAGTGATAAACTATTCAACTATGCCTAACAGTGATAGACTATTCTACTATGCCTCACAGTGATAGACTATTCAACTATGCCTCCACCCCTTCTAACAGGCTGTCCCTTTCTCGTTTAGCATCTCCCACAACACACAGGCGCACACAGACAGACAGACAGACAGACAGACAGACAGACAGTCAGTCAGACAGACATACAACACACACACACGCACACACACACACACACACGCACACACACACAAACACACACTTGCACACACACACGCACTCACACACACACAACAAACACACACACACACACCACGCACACACACACAAACACACACACACACAAAACGCACTCACACACACAAACACACACAAACACACACGCCTTTCCCTTTATAGCTCCTTTTGCTTTGCCAGGTTCGTTTCTTAGCTTCTTCTGTGTTTATCAAAAGCGCAGAATAGCAGCAGCTGTTGTTGTCGGTGATAATTATGAGCCAACATGCGCTGCACACCCTGGTATGTGCCTGACAAGTCAGGCCCCACGCATCGGACATCGCCGCGGGTTAACACTGTTGTCTTTTAAACAGTTCTGGACAAAGGCAGGAGCCTGGACCAAGAAGGCAGAAAATGGCCATCAAGGAGCCGCTTGGAAGAAGAGGAGCAATGCACAGACAAAGAAAGGGAGAGAAAAGAGGAAATTCCTAACGTACAGTTTCCAGAAGGTGGGGATGCTATCTATACTGACAAGCCACTGGCATCCCTACCCGCGAACGTCTCTGTATTATTTAGAAGCCGATTTATCAGACTGATCGTTAAGATTCATCTTCAAGAAGTGTGATTACTTACCTAGCATAGTCTTCAGTTCAGCCATCTCCACACCTGCCTTCCTCTGTGATTCTTGGAGTGAAATCTGCATCAGTTCCACATCCGTCTTTACAGTACCCACATCTGTCTTGACAGTGTCCACATCTGTCTTTACACTATCCACATCTGCCTTTACAGTGTCCACATCTGCCTTTACAGTGTCCACATGTGCCTTTACACTATCCACATCTGCCTTTACACTATCCACATCTGCCTTTACAGTGTCCGCGGGGTCCTTCTGCAGCTTGGCCACGTCAGCCTGCACAGTCTTCTGGTCTGTTCTGAGGATGTCTAGTTCTGTGTGCAGCTGTTCCTGGTCCTTGTGAATGCTGCTCATCTCCCCCTTCATGCTGGTCTGGTCCATGGACACTTGGTGGTGATCCTCCTTCAGCCTGCTCACTTGTGTCTGGCTTTGTTGGCAGTCTGCTTTCAGCTGACTGATGACTGACTGAAGGCTGTGCAGTTCTGCCTGGAGTTTAGTTCTGATGTCGTCTGTCTCCGACTGGAGATCAGTTCTGATGTTGTCTGTCTCCGACTGGAGTTCAGTTCTGATGTTGTCCGTCTCTGTGTGGAGTTCAGTTCTGATGTTGTCCGTCTCTGCTTGGAATTCAGTTCTGATGTCGTCTGTCTTTGCCTGGAGTTCAGTTCTGGTGTCTGTCTTTGCCTGGAGTTCAGTTCTGATGTTGTCTGTCTCTGCGTGGAGTTCAGTTCTGATGTTTTCCGTCTCTGCTTGGAATTCAGTTCTGGTGTTGTTTATTTCAGTGTTAAGCTTCTCCTGATCCGCCTTCACCTTTCTGTGGTCTGCCTGAAATGCGTCAAGGTAGAGATGTAATGAAGCCAGTCTCTGTTTAAGCTCTGTACGATCTTCTTCAAGTTTTCTGAGCTCTGTTTTCATTTTTGTGTTCTCATCCCTGAGTTGGTTGTTGTCTTTTTCCAGTCTATTGTAGTTGTTTTTCACGTCTGTGAAATTAACTCGGAGATCTGAAATGTCACTGGTCAGTTGTTGATTTTTGTGATGAAGAACTGTCTGGTATGTATGCAATATGTTTATTTTTTCCTCCATGCTAGTCATCTTGGAAATCAAATCTGCCACTTGTTCGGCCCGTTCACTCTGTGACGCGCTTGGTTTGGGTGGAGGAGTAGGTTTGGGCTGCCTTGGTCTTTCTCTCTCTTGTTCACCATCTTCCTTCCTGACTGTGCGTGAGGTTCAGTCAGTGTTGATTGGTGAAATGACCACTGTCACTCTCTGGACAAAGAAAAGACAGTCAGCACAGGAGCAGAAGTTGGTGAAGAAAACACCGTTGTACAGTTAGCCGTGATGTGCCTCCTAGTAACCAGAGATGGAGGTCCTGTCTCCACTGCTGTCCTGGTGATGGACACCTGTCACACACCAGTCAGTGCACATGACATCAGGGGGTGGGGGTGAGGGTTGTTGAATTAGCACTGGTGGTAGTAGTAGTAGTAGTAGTAGTAGTAGTAGTAGTAGTTTTAGTAGTAGTAGTAGTAGTAGTAGTAGCAGTAGCAGCAGTAGTAGTAGTAGGTTTGTAGAGTAGTAGTAGCACAGCAGTAGTAGTAGTAGTATAGTAGTAGTAGTAAGTAGTAGTAGTAGTAGTAGTAGTAGTAGTAGTAGTAGTAGTAGTAGTAGTAGCAGTAGCAGTAGTAGTAGTAGTTTCTCTATTTTGGGTCCATCGACCTGAAATGAACTCCCTCTCTCTCTCGACAGAAGCCTATTTATGACACTGTTAAATTCAGCCTCAAGACATTTATTTCAAACCTAAGATTTCCCCCTCCTGTTTCATATCAGAACTGTCCCACCTTCACTAACCCATGTCCCATCACCCTGGTAATGTATGTGACCTGTGCGTGTGTGTGTGTGTGTGCTTTTGAAAAACATTTGAGTATTGAAATTTTATTTCATAGATTTGGTATATAGCGTACCATGTTTGTAATATCTGTTTGTTTAAACTACTGATTGTTCGTCATTGGTTGCATGACTGTGTAAGATTAGACTGAATGCATGCACTTTGAATTGTCTTTGCAAGATATAGCGCTATATAAGTTTTACTTATTATCATTATCATTACTATTATTATCATAATTATGATTAGTAGCAGTCGTAGTAGCAGTAGTAGCAGCAGCAGCAGCAACAGCAGCAGCAGCAGCAGCAGAAGAAGAAGCAGCAGCAGCAGCAGCAGCAGCAGCAGCAGCAGTAGTAGCAGTAGTAGTATAGTATAGTAGTATAGTAGTAAATAGTAGTATAGTAGTAGTAGTAGTAGTAGTAGTAGTAGTAGTAAAAGTAGTAGTAGTAGTAGTAGTAGTAGTAGTAGTAGTAGTAGTAGTAGTAGTAGTAGTAGTAGTAGTAGTAGTAGTAGAAGGAGTAGTAGTAGGAGAAGATTGTATCGCAAATGACTTAATTCCTTGCTTTAATGCTTCCATGACTTAATTCCATTATATTGTATTGCATTTACTGTGTTATTTGATATTGCTAAGCAGTAGGCTATACTGTCATGTAAGTGAAACCAGGCACTGCACTCAAGCTTAATGTAGCCCAGAGTTCTGAACTACACTGACGTAGATGTCCCCACAGGAGAAAACAAGCAGAGTATAACACAACCACACACTGATGTCAACTACGGGTGTAGAAACAGCAGTTACATAAGCAAGAAAATAATATATTCAGTCCACACAGCATTTGAATCCACAAGCAGCCAGGTAGGATCACAGCCTGTCACCAGCAAAGAAAGACACAGGCACAGGCAAACAAGACACAGGCACAGGCAAACAAGACACAGGCACAGGCAAACAAGACACAGGTAAACAAGACACAGGCACAGGCAAATAAGACACAGGGACAGGCACAGGCAAACAAGACACAGGCACAGGCAAACAAGACACATACAGAGGAAAACAAGACACAGGCACAGGCAAAAAAGACACAGGCACAGGCACAGGCACACACTCACACACACACGCATGCATGAGCGTGCGTGCAACATAATATGCATTTTAAACACACACACGTGCACACACGCGCACGCACACACCACAAAACACATTGGGTTACACGTCTCCCCCCCTCCTCCCCCCACCCCCCCCCCGGCAGTGCAATGATCCATTCATTACTTCTCTCTTCATTGACTCTGGTAGGATGTGATTTACTTTACAGCCCCGTATTTCCTCTATCCAAGATTTCTTTAGAATGGTAGCACTGAAAACCGAACAAAAACCCGGAAAAGGGCTGATTGGGGTTGAGAGACAGAAAGGGTGGGGTGAGGAGGTGGGGGTAGGGGAAGGGGGGGGGCCCTAGTGGGTTTGAGTATAGCGCTGGTGATCTGAGGGCCTGGAGTTCCGCTACACCAGGAGGATTTTCCACTGGGGTTAATTCCAGTGCCAAAAACCCCAGCTCCCTCTTAGAATAAGACTGAAAGAAAGGTTTGTTTGCACCTACATGCAGAAAGTCTTGCATGCGCGCATGTCAGGTATGGGCTGACTTTAGAAGAAGGCCCACTTCGTGGCCTTAGGAGCCGATGACAAATTTGAAAACATATATAAAAAAATATATATATATATTTTATATATTTTATATATTATATTATATTATATATATATAATATATATATATATATATATATATTATATATATATATAATTTGCTACAACTTGTCGGCTACGACAGCATGTCAGAACAGTGGGGATATTGCCTCTGAAAGAGTTTGCATACATGCTACATTTACAGGTTTGCAAAGTGTATACTATTTGCAGGTGTGTCCCGGCTATACATACACACACACACACACACACAACACCACACACACACACATATATATATATAAAATATATATTATATATATATTGATATAGATATATATAATTATAGATATATATATATTATATGAATAATGAAAACAACTTGAAATAGAATACAGCCATATCTGTCAGTGGATTGGTGATCTAGAAGTAAGTACGGCCTTTGAAAGTAAAAAGTCCAGGTCTTATCCCTGTTTGTGCTGTAAACTGTATTCTCATCCACTAGACAGTGAGTCATGGTCTCGATACTAGTCTTTCAGATGAAACAATTAACTGAGGTCCCATGTGCAACACACATTAAGCACACATGAAAGAACCCATGGCAGCAAGAGAGTTGTCCCTGGCAACATTCTGTAGATAAAAGAAAATAAAAAGGTACACATGGAGACAGAGAAAAAATCATGGATAGTACTGCTCTTGTAGCAATGTGCTCTCCCCAGGGAGAGCAGCTCAAGTTCCATGCAGACAAATATGCCGTGACTGAAAGTTTCATACGATTACACATAAGAATCTGACATGTCTTGCTGACCTTGAAAGCAGAACTGTGAACACAGCCAGAGCAACAGTGACCACAGAGGGAAGGCAGTGCACAGAGAGGTGCCACAGTGACACAGACACACCTACACTTTTACTGCCATTTGGACATCACACCTGTTCTGTGTTCACACACATTGTCAGGCGTGGTCAGCACAGCCTAAAACTTCACTGCCTCTGAAGGTGACCAGACACATGTACACAGTCAGAACAAACACCATGGCTGACAGATACACAGCTAGGTTTGATGCACAGAAGACAGATTAGCGAAGCAGAAGCCATCATGGAATAACAACATGAGAATTATACTTGATTATAGACGCCTCCTCTCACCTTTCACACAGGTCTTTGCTTGTTGTGCAATACACTGAGGTAAGCCTGTCTGTGTGTGGATCAGTGTCACTGTGTTCAGTGGTGCATACTGCAGTAATGGTACACAGCCACTCCTCACAATAACAAGTGAATAGGGCCTCTGCCACCCCCTCCTACACACGCCACCTCTCCCCTCCCTCTCAGCCCCAAGTATATCCAGAGATCAGCTTTCTTTTCAACTGACAGCTATGCAGTGTCGTGTCTGCCTCTCTGCTCAGGAAGACAGGGTCTACTCATCAGGTGGCCACTAGAGTCACTGCTGTCTCTCTGTCAACACAGCAACCACAACAGTAAGCTGGGTCTAGTCATGGAGCGGTTTTCCCATTTCGTTTATATGTTGATAGACATAATGCAATACCCCCATAAATAACATTTTCAGATAGACAGAGAAACAAACTCGCGCGCGCGCACACACACACACACACACAGATACACACACACACACACACACACACACACACACACACAACACACACACACACACACACACACACACACATACAGGGTCTCATTCTAATATCACTGAATGTGAACAGACGATAAATTGAAGGCAACAATACAACAATACAATAACAACAACAATTACAACACACACACACACACACACACACACACACACACACACACACACAGCACAGCCTGTGTGCCCATGCATATGAGAGAGAGACAGCAACAGAGAGAGAGGCAGAGAGACAGAGAGAGACAGAGACACAATGAATGCATGAATGAATGAATGACTTTATTTCCCAAGTATCCATATACTTTTTTTTCATTCGGCCCTTGCCATGATTATGGACTATCAACAAAACACACACTCACACACACACACACACACACACACACACACACACACACACACACACACACACACACACAACACACACACACACACACACACACACACACACACACACACACCAAAACAAAAACCCCAACTACAACAACAGGGACAAAAGTTCAACCTATAATTTAAAGCAAAGAGCTGAATGTGTTTTCAACAAATACATAATTTCCAATTGACTTGAACAGTAATGTCAAACAGATACATCAATTATAATGATATAGAGAAAGGATATACATAATTATGTGTTCAGTAAACACACGGTCCCCAACTGGCTTGAACACTAATATCAAAACAGATACATTGATTACAATGAAACAATTTCGATGGAGTATTATAATACGGGATAGCTCAGTGGTCGGAGCACTGGCTTTCTCCCAGCCAAGTTAAGCAGCGTCGAGCGTGGTTACCACTTGGATGGGTGACCGGTTTGCGTGCCTTGGCTTCAGTACAGTTCCCCCAGTTCACCCAGCTGCAAATGGGTACCTGCCCTCTTTAGGGTCAGGGAAGGTAAAGCAGCGAGGGAGAGGAGATGGGCGCCGCCCTCAATATGCTGGCCCTAGAGAAGTGAGGTCTCTGACGCCTCGCTCCCCTACGACCTTATAGGTTATGGGACTCCTTTACCCTTTATCCTTTTATTATAATACTAGTAATAATGATGACGATAATAATAATAGCAATAATAATAAATGGAATCTATATTGCCTACATCTTGCAAACACAAGTCAAAGCACATGCATTCAACCTACTCTGTGTCAGGCAACCAGTTACAATTTATAGTTTTTAAAAATTCAAATGTATGCACACACATACTCTCCCACACGCACACACATGCGTGCATGGGCACTCACACAGGGGCACACACACACACACACACACACACACAATTTCAGTTGTACACTTTGGCAAGGTGATTAGGGTTTTGGATGTTGAGATGAAACAAGAGGGGAGAATCTTAGGTTTGAAATAGTATTATTTATGTCTTGAGACTGGATTTAGAAGTGCCAAAAGTAGGCTTTTGGCAAGGGAGAGAGGGAGGGGGGGGGGTGTTTCCATATGAAGAACACAATGGTGTTGTGACCAATCCATAATCAAATGGGACTACACAGACAGACAGGCACATGCCCTTGCGCGCACACACACTTTTCTGTAAGCTTGCACGTGTGTGTGTGGTGTGTGTGTGTGTGTGTGTGTGTGTGTGTGTGTGTGTGCGTGCGTGGGCGTGTGTGTGTATGCGTGCGTGGGTGTGTTTGTATGTGTGTGAAACAATACAAACTATAATGTAAATGTATAATATCAGTGAGGATCAGGGGTAGGGCTTGTGGTTAACATCAGATTTACAATTCTTATTATTAGCCACTACCGGTCACACAACAGAAATTAATAATTATTATATATAACTTTGGACACAACTCAGCAGACAGCAATGTCGCCACTCAACATAAACCTAGCTTTCAAGCGCCTGTTGTGGTGTAACCAGCCCTCTTTTCTGTGCTGTGATTGCTGTGCCTTTGGTTTCGGTTCAGGCAGACCACAGTACATCGCTCTTTCTGCCAGTGTCTGTGTCAGAGGGCAGCTTGCTGTCATTCTCTGTTGACATGATCCGGGTTAGTCACTGTTAACTGTGAATATTTCCTGTGTCACTGTCATAGCTGACTGCTTGTTGAAGGAGATCATTACATGTGGTGTGTCCTCAGTCAGTCAGGGGGACGGGATAGCCTGGTGGTTAGAGTGATGGATTCGTGATCCCTGACCCCGGTTGGATTCTCGTTCAAGAGGATTTTTCCTCTGGCGTTAACATAAAGTGCCAACTCCACTCTCCCCAAAAAGTCTTTCAGATGAGACTGTAAACCGAAGTCCC
>CM054166.1:34294654-34369654 GCA_028751875.1 Rapana venosa
TTTTGAATGAAAGGCCTTTTGCATGCCACATAGGGTTTGAACCCACCTCCTTTGAAACAGCACAATGCAGGAGTACATTTCATTGCTGCGGGATATTGATAACAGAAAGGCAGTCGGTGTCATTTTTATTGTTTTTAGAAAGGCCTTTGATTTGATTAATCATAATATATTGTTACATAAGCTTCAGTTATATGGTTCATATGAAAATGCTTTACTATTGTTTAAATCTTGTTTATCAAACCGAACTCACTCTGTTTATGCTAATGGAGTTACCTCTTCAAAAAAAATTGTTCCATGTGGTGTGCCACAAGGTTCAGAATTAGGTCTACTCTTATGCTATCTTTACATAAATGATCTTCTTTTAACCATTCCAAATGTTGTTTGTGATTTATTTGCAGATAATACGATTCTACAAAACGCTAGACATAATATTAAGAAAATCAATCATTATTCAAACATCAGTATAAATTCAGTCAAAATTTGGTTTGAGGCCAATATTATGCTGGTACACCCTGACAAAACAGAAGCTATGCTAATTTGTGCGCATCAAAAAGGCAAACCTTAAAGCAAACTCTTTTACAAATAAAGTATGAAAATAACATAAAGCAATTTAAAACGAACGAATTGCTTAGGGTAGTCATTGAAGAAAGCCTCCTTTGGCAGTATCACGTTCACAATATTACTAAAGAAATATATCCAGTGTATTCAAACTTTCACAAATCAAACACCTTCTACATGAACAATCAAAAAAAAATTCTTTTTTGCTTTTATTCAGTCTCGCCTAGATTACTGCTCTGTTGTCAGGGGGAAGTGAGCTCCATCTAATCTGAAACTTCTAAACTCTCTTCAAAAACGAGCCGTTAAAGTAATAAACAATGATAGGTTAGGAAATAATAATAATAATAATAATAATAATAATAATAATAATAATAATAATAATAATAATAATAATAATAATAATAATAAGAAAAGAAAACAACAACAACAACAACAAGAACAACAACAACAACAAACAATAATAATAATAATAAAAATATTAATAATAATAATAATAATATCTAATAATAATAATAATAATAATAATAATAATAATAATAATAATAATAATAATACATGGTATTTATATAGCACTATATCTTGCAGAAAACAAATCAAAGCGCTTGCATTCATCCTACTTATTCACATGCAGCCAGTTAGAAATGATAGGGTGTGTTTTTTAACAAATTCAAATGTATCCACACACGGTCGCACGCACGCACACACACACACGTACACTCACGCACACACATAAAGGTTGTACCCTCCAGCAGGGAGATGGGGTTTAGGTTGTTGAGGGCAGGGACAAAAATGAAATAGACAATGTTCTCTTTCCAACATCATCACGAATCAGACAGAGCTCTTGTCCCCACACCAAACTTAGATCTATTCAAAACGAGTTTTTCTTTTAATGGTAGTAGAGAATGGAATGCCCTTTCACCGATGTTTCGTAGAATACCAGTGCACTCTACATTTAAGACAGGAATAAAAGCTGTTTTTTGATACGTGTCACTAACTACTCACAGTCAAAAAACACAATGAAATCCAAAGTGTATGAACATAATGGTGCCTATATTGACTATGACATCAAAGACGTTTTAGCGTGCACTTCTCTCTCTCTCTTCTCTCTCTTTTCTCTCTCTCTTTTCGCTCTCTCTCTATCTTTCTGTGTGTTTGTGTGTGTGTGTGTGTTGTGGTTTTGTGGCGTGCGTGCGTGCGTGGTGTATGTGTGTGTGATTATGTGTGGAGAATCGAAGAATGGTGTTTTGTGTGTTTATGCCTGTGTGTGAGGGGGGGGCGGCATCAGTTCCCGCGTGTGTACACGTGTTGTGTGTGTGTGGTGTGTGTGTGTGTGCGTAAGCGCGCGCGCGCGCGGGAGGAGGAGGAAGGAAGGAGAGAGTAAATGTACGCTCAATGCGCTTGGTGTGGAAATCAGGACATACCATTTTTCGCTGAACTGTGAGAGAATCTGCGTTATGTGTGTACTGTGTTCTGCACTGAAGTGCCGCCGTCATTGCTCCCTACTTTCTCAAACCTCAGCCAGTCGCTGTTCTGTTGTGTCCTTGTCAGCAGCCTCCTACAGAGAAAAAGCTCCTGCTTTGTCCTGGCACCCTGTCAGGTCACCCCATGACCTTGTGTTGGTTTTGATGTAGGCTAGTCTAGTCCAACTAGAGTCTAGTCTAGTCTAGTCCAGTCTAGTCTAGTCCAGTCTAGTCCAGTCTAATCTATTCTATGAGTGCAATGACAGGCAGGTGGTGTGGTGGATGTGGTGTCGGTGGTGTGCTGTTATGTGGTGTCCATGGTGTATGGTGTGTATGTAGTGGAAGTGTGGTGTGTGTGGGTGTGGTGTGGTGTGGTGTGGGGTGGGTGGTGGGGTATGTATGTGGTGTGGTGTGGTGTGGGTGTTGTGGGTCGGTAGTGTGGTGTGTGAGTGTAGTGTATGTATGGATGTGGTGTGGGTGTTGTGGTGTAAGTGTAGTGTATGTAGTGTATGTAGTGTTGTGTGGTGTAGTGTACTTAGTGTAACTGTAGATTACTGTTTGGTACTGTAGTGTAGTGTATGTGCATTATACTGGAATGCTGTGTTGTGTAGTGAAGTGTGTAGTGGTAGTTGCATTATAGTGTACTGCCGTGTAGTGTATGGAATGTAGTGGTAGTGCAGTGGTCGTGTCCGTGTATTGTTTGTAGTTTAGGTCGTGTAGTGTAGGTAGTTGTACGTGTAGTGTATTGTATGTAGTGTAGTGCGTGTATGTACTGCAGTATAGTGTACCGAGGAGGTGCAGTGCAGTGCAGTGCGTGCAGTGCAGTGCAGTGTATGTAGTGTAGTGATAATAGTGTTTTGGTAGTGTAGTGTAGTGTAATGTCGTGTGCGTTCGTGTCGGTCCTGTTGTGTCGTGTGTTGTAGTGTTGTGTTGGTGTCGTGTCGTGTCGTGTCGGTCGTGTCAGTGTTCGTGTCGAGAGAGAGAGAGATAGTTGTAAACATTCTGAGAACGCGGTAATTATTTGTAAAAACAGGGGAAAATCGAAAATAGAACATTTTAGAGGACTACAATGAATGTACATGAACAACTGAGAAGAAATTCCTTTTTACCGTTTCTGTCCGCATCTCTAACATGCATGTGCCAAACTTTACTATCATTTGGTTTCCCACTTGCACACAGGGCCTAATTTTCCGAAAGACGGAACATTTTATTCCATCTAACGCGATGTTGTGGTCAAACAAGGACCCTTGGTTTTTTATTCATCCCAACTACTTGGGGGGAGGTTCAGCAACAATCCCCAAGCAAAGCACGTCTTGATGGTGGTTGGAGATCAAACCCAGGCCATCAGATTGCCAGTAAACGTTCCAACCACCAGAGCTGTCTCACCCCCTATGTAGATAGATAGATAGAAGATAATAGAAATAATAGATAAGATAGATAGATGGATGATAATCGATAGATAGAATAAAGAGAAATAGAGAGATAGAGAGATAGTGAGAGAGAGAGATAGATAGATGAGATAGATAATATATAGATAGAAGATAGATAGATAATCGATAGTATGGATGGATAGATAGATAGAGAACATAGGATTTTTTTATTAGATAGACAGACAGACAACCGACAGACAACAGACAGACAGACAGACAAGACGCAGACATACAGACAGACAGACAAAAACAACAGACATACATACATATAGTGAGACTGAGAGAGACAGAGTAGCTCAGAGAGAGAGAAGAGAGAGAGAGAGAGAGAGAGAGGAGAGAGAGAGAGAGAGAGAGAAGAGAGAGAGAGAGAGAGAACACTGAATCTCTGATCACTGAACACTGATCATGAAAAAGTGCTATTATAACTTCGGCCCTTAGGCCACTATAAACAAAACCGTGTTTTGGGGCATGGGGGTAGGTAGAACGACATATCAGAAAACGGTGTTTCGCATTTCGCATTTCCACTCTCTGCAAGTATACAGAAGCACAGCACAACGTCTTCTAGTTATCATCACCCCATCCTCATCCTTCAGCATTCTGCATCATCAATCGCCTTTAAGTACCTTCACTATCTAGAGCAGATACACTCTCGATACAATCAATAAAGGGTCCAAAGTCCTTCGGATGAGACCTATAAACCGAGGCCCCGTGTTCGAACGCATGCAGAACATCATGCGCACACGTTAAATCCTGTTCCGCTTTTCGGAAGAGTAGGCCATTGTGTGCCGGTGGAAACATATCAAATCTGACAAAACTGCATACACTGGATGTAAAAAAGCACATGAGTGCTTATTCCATTATCCTCGATATAAAAAAATAAATATAAAAAAAATTAAAAAACACGTTTGGAACTACACGTATCTGGGAACTGTTTTTGATCAAAAGCTAAACTGGGATGTAAAGCACTGACGCTGTTGCTTTGTTTCCTTTGCAACAATACCTAGTTTTTTCAAAAACTGGACCTTGGTTATTTTGTTGTTGTTATTCTGTTGCTTTTGTTCCTATACTAATGTAAAACTTAAGATAACTATACTTTCTACCTGCTCTTTCTTTTCTGGTCAACTAAAAAGTATTCCATTTCTTTTTCGCCTGAATCTTTCGAAGTCCCTGTGAACCCACCTCAATACACCTGCAACTCTATTACTTTCTGTGCAAGATATAGCTCTAATAATTTTCCATTTATTTTTGATTATTAATTATTATATTATTATTATTATTATCATCCTTTTTTGGCACTTAAAAAAAATCCCGGCAACAGTAATTGATACTTTGAGGCGTGTACGAAAACTCACACTGTCAACATGCGACATACTGCCACATGAAATGAACATTTGATTGATATGGATGTATCATGTTTTATGAGAGATAATAACCCACAATGCAAAGGACCAAAAAAGAAAAAAAAGAACACTTGACGGTTATTGTCCAAACAGACTACAACTGTGCATTTTCTAAGGAAGCATAACGCATTTTCGTTGACAACAGGATTCTGATCTTGTTTACAAGTCTTTGCAAATAGCGAGTGTTCTAAGTTTTGCTTTTATCTGTGTGGTACAATACCTTGTGTTAACAAGAAGAATAGTCTTTTGAGAATTGTTAAGAACTGCACAAAAGTCCACCAGATCCCACTGTTTGGCCGTCGCTTTTCCTCTGTTTTCTGGTCCAGTGATCTGAATGACCTCCTCTCCATCCTTCGTCAAAACCTAACTTGACGAGGACACGTGCAGGCATACGTCATCGCCTCAGCGTGCTTTCCCCGCTCTGCCTCCCATTCCTCACTCTGACGTCCACTTCCACAAGAACTGTCACCTGAGCCACAACACTGCTTCAATTTCTTGTCTCTCCAGATGTTTCATACTTTTGTTTGTGACTCTAATGGTTCTGTCCACGATGCGTAGTAATGGATTTTTTGTGAGACTAATAATCCCCTGGCTGCCCTGTTCTGTACATCTTCCATTCCTGACTCGCCAATCCTTGTCTACTCCTCCCAGTGCACATAGCTCGACTCTACCAACGCACTCATCAATCCTCTTCCTCTGATAGTTATAGTCAATCCACCTACTATCTTCTTCGACCTCTTTGCCTCCTCAGACCTTCTCCACATGTGGTCTTCTCAACGCTCATCTGTCTGTCCTGATGGCAAAGCCGACTTAATTTCTCATTCATTTCTGAACACGACATAGATCAGGCTTTCTTACAGAAAACTTGCTAAAACCACTTGGTCACGAATCCAAAGATAAAACAACTGACGCCACCGGCTACAAAACTCTTTCTTTCCCCGACATTCCCGTGGAGGTGGCATTGCCATCGTCTACAAAGACCACTCTGCTTCCAACTCTTTCTATTTGTCACTCCCTTCCTTTTTCACCCAGAATCTTTCGAAGTCTGTGAACTCACGTTCCACCTTACCTGGCGAACTGCTCTCGGACGATCCCAAAAAATTTTTTTCTACCATTCTTTTTTTTTCTCCTGAAGCATTGGAAAACTATCAGAAAGAGGAAGTACATCACCCGTTCGCAACCGCGAGGACCATAGATATTCAAGCTTTTCTTCAAGCTGCTGAAACGTCTATCACAAATCCCTGACCATACTGACCCCTTCTAAACACTACAATACCGTCCACCAACCAACTCCTTGATGAGCATGCACCTCCTACTGACCATCTCCTTCCTGATAGCCTGTGCCACCATGGACAACCAATGACATCCCTCAGTCGCAAAACGCAAACGGCCGGCAACTAAACGGCATGGGCGAAAAACCAAAAACTGAAATAAACAAACACTTCTTCGTAACAAATCATCAAAGCAAAACTTAATTCCATTCAGCAAAAAAACAAAGTATAATTCTTCTCCAGTTCTTGAGGCCACATCTATGAATCTCCTTTTCCCTCACATCCACTCTGCTTGGATCTTGCGAAGGCTAGCGCCTCTGCCTTCTATCTACAAAACCAACATCTGACTTCCTTCCATATTTTCTGCATTCTTTTTCTGACAAAATCCGCAACAACGCTCTAGCTTGGATCAGACTCCTTTCCAGGCCTGTAATTTGTGAGTCCTCAATTTTTCTGGCACTTCCTCTCCTTCCTTTCATTCAGCTAGCGAGAAAGAAATCGAGACAATTTCTGGAAGGGATGTACTAAAAATTCATGCGATCTCGACCCCATACCTGCTTTCTCTTTCGCGCCGTGGGCCTGCCACCAAGCTCATACACCGCTATCACAAAGATGATAAACTACATCTATGTTTTCTGAGGAAATGTCCTTCAGCCTCAAAACTCTGCTTTAGTGCACACCATTACTTCAAAAAGCATGACCCTGACCCTAACAGTACTGAAGCATTCCAGACCTGTTTTCAACCACCGTTTATCTCTAAAGTCCGTGAAAGAGTATTCTGAACAGCTCACAACCTACCTCCTCTCCACCGTCTTCTTCCTGCGTTTCAGTCTGCCTATCGTGTCAACACAGCACTGAAACCACCCAGTTTCACACTAAACGGCTTCTTCTACTTGCTTCTGACTCCAGGAAAATCTCCGTCTCCCTCCTCACTCTTACGCGACTTATCTGCAGCCTTCGACACTATTGACCACTCTATCCTTCTTCCCGTCTTCAAGAAACGTTTGTGTTACTGGTTACAATTGCCCTCACTGGTTTAGCTCATACCTGACTGGACCGATTCAGACAGTCACAGTAAACAAGATTCAGTCAGTACCTGGCCAGACTGTAATGTGGAGTTTTTTCTGCGGGGATCACTCTGGCCCTGTTTCTTTTCACACTCTACACCGCTCCACTGATACATATAATTAACCGTCATCAGATCAAACCATCACTTTTTATGCAGATGACTCTCTGATTCTAAGAGTGACACTCCTGAAAATCTTCCTTCCCACTCATCTCACTCCTCCCTTGTACTTTGGATGAATATGACCTACTGCTTTCAAGATATCCAAAACTGGATGATAAGAACAATTTACCCAAAACTAAATGCTGATAACACTGATGCCATCCTTGTAAGGGACCAAAAACAAACTCTCTTCTATTACAACAGAACAGCTTCAATAGAATTCCGGCAATGCATCAGTCCCCTCACCACTGCTGTAAAGTATTCTAGGGGTCATTATTGACAACACACTCTCTATGCAAAAATTCATACACCCAGACCTGCCAGTCACACAAAAACCGATCTACTAGAATCCAAAAAGTCATAACCCAAACCCTATCACAGCAGGTCAATCCATGAATGCCCCCAGGTTGAGTCATTGTTGTTTTTTATTTGTTTTTTTTTTTGCTTTATTAAAAACCTATCATTACGGCGTATTAGTGCTATTCGAAAAGTACCTGTCCACAAGAACGCAACATCAAAACCGTGGCATCTCTCATTCTTCACATCGACTATTGCAAGTCTCGTTTGCTGGTCTGCAGCAATCAACTATCCACTCCCTTCAACAATTCAAACTCTGCAGCTCGACAAGTCCTCAGAAAAAAAAAAATCTGACACATTACCCCTCCTCTTTGCCGATCTCTCCACTGGCTGCCGGATGCCACAAAGAATAAACTATAAGATCAGTACTCTCTGTTTACAAATGTCTCCACAAAACCAGCACCTTCCTACCATCTGTGAATGTCCCCCTGTACACCCCTTCTCGTTCCCTTCGCTCGGCAGCAGATGTCCTTGTGCTTACAAACACTAGATTTCAACCAGTCCACTGTGGCCGTACGCTCTTTCTCTGTTTCTGCCTCCGAATTTGAATGGGCCTCCCTACTCTCCCTTCGCAAAGGCTTCTTGTGACTCTTTTAATCTGGCCTCAAGACATATTTGTTTCGAACCTAAGAATTTCCTCTCCTGTTTTCATTTCATACTAACATCCCTGCTTTTTCAACAACAGCCAAAATTCCATAACCCCTGCAAAGTGTATAACGTGTGGTTGTGTGTGTGTGTGTGTGTGTGTGTGGTGTGTGTGTGTGTGTGTGGTGTGTGTGTGTGTGTGTAGTGTGTGTGAGCATTGGACTAGTTAGAACTATTACTTGCTATTGGTTGCTTGACTGTGTAAAATGTGAGTTGAGTGCAAGCGCTTTGATTTGTCTGTGCAAGAATACAGCGCGATATTAAATTCCGTTATGATTATTATTATTACTTATTGATGCTTTAAAATCCAGCCTAAAGACGCATTTATTTCAAACCTAAGATTCTCCACTCTTGTTTCATCTCATTTCTGTCCCTGCCCTCAATAACCAACCCCCCCCCCCTCCCCCGCATCACCCTGCCCGAGTGTAGAACCTTTGTGTGTGTGTGGGGGGGGGGGGGGGAGCGTGTGTGTGTTTACATTTGTATTTGTAAAAAACTGTTAATTGTGCGCGTGTATTTTGTTGTTGACTTCAATTTTAGTCTGTTCACTTCTAGTGATATTATGTTTACATTTCAATTTGTAAAGTTCTATTAGTTGAAACTGGCTGCATGTGAAAGACTAGGATGAATGAGAGCGCTTTGATTTGTGTTTTTTTGTGTGCAAGATATAGCGCTGTATAAATTCCATGTATTATTATTATTATTTTATTATTAAAAATAATCGTAGAAGAACAGTGAGATCGCAAGTCGTTCTGCAATCAGCAGCTTGTACGCAAAGCCACAGCCATTTTGGTGACCCCTCCTATGCTATGTTGTCAGAATTTCAATTGTTGCCTTCAGGACACCGTTTTCGGTGCTCAAACAAGAAAAAAAAACAGAAAAAACAACTCTGTTGTGCCAGAAGTCATGTAACTCTAGATTCACAATGACACTGACTACCCAGTTTCACATTTCTCTGATATACTTCCCTGATTGTCATTGTCGTGAGTGCAGTCAATGTGTATGTATATATATATATATATATATATATATATATATATATATTTATATATATATATATATATATATATATATATATTATTATATGTGTTGTTGTGTGTGTGTGTGTGTTGTGTGTGTGTGTGTGTGTGTGTGGTGTGTGTGTGTGTGTGTATGTTCATTGGACGTAAGCTTGCTCATACACGCACATGTGAGGGTATGTGGGTAAATGGTGTGTGGGGGTGTGGGTGTGGGTGTGGTGTGGTTCTGCTCACGCGTATAGAGATAACATTCTGTGTTTGCATGGATATTAACCTTTCTGTTGATCCTCCCTCCCCCCCCCCACACACACCACACCTTCAATTTCATATCGACTTGAAGAAACAGGTGTTGTGTGTGTGTGTGTTTTTTGTTTGTGGTTGTGTGTTGTGTTACTTCGTCCCTGTGTGTGTTTTTGTTGTGTTGTTGCTGTGTGTGGTGTATTTCATTTTCATTTTACTCTTTGAATTCGGGAAACGAATACACTCGTGTCCCTATTTTCACTTTCAGTCCCGTGTATATGCAATTGTAAATTTTGTTATCCGTGCCATGTGTGAGTGGGCATTATATTTTTTATAAATATATATAGGTGATATATTAAAGATAAATATAGATGAGAGAGTAATATGATGTATGTAGATGATATAGATAGAAATTTATATATAGATAGATAGATAGATAGATAGATAGATAGATAGATAGATAGATAGATATAGATATAGATATATATACTTTTTTTTCTTCTTGTCAATGGTCCTACAACATTGTTTTTTCTACATGTTAAATCCTGTTCCGCTTTTCGAAACAGCAGGCCATTGTGTGCCGGTGGGAACAGATGACAAAATTTACAAAACCGCTTACACACGGGGACTAGTGGTAAAAAAGCACATAAGTGCTTATTCCATTATCCTCGATATAAAAAAGTCATCTGAGCGCTTTGATTTGTTGCTTTACAAGATTCAGCGCTATATAAATTCCATACATCATTATTATTATTATCATTATTATTATTATTTATTATTATTATTAATAATATTTTTATTATTACATTGTGTCCACACGAGCATGTGAGTGAGTGAGTGAGTGAGTGTGTGTGTGTGTGTGTGTGTGTGATATGTTTTATCAAGTTTTTTTTGGATATGCTTAAACCCATATGAATGAAGTTTCTTGTATCTTTCTAATTACGTAATGTGCCTGTCAGTATTGTAGTTGCTCTTCATGGAACGATTAATGAATCTTTGACTTGACTTGACATGATTTGACATGACATGAAAGACAAACAGACAGACAGGCAAACAAACAGACATACAGGCAGAATGACAGACACACGGACTGACAGAGATAGAGACAGGGAGTTGCAATCATAAAATGTCATAATGAGGTCGTTTTCACAATTTAGGCAAGGTGAAAATCAACACTACTAAGAGATATAAAAGAAAACATGTCTTAATGGGACACCCAGGCAGTTCACACAGTACATATACCATTCAACTTTGCCTCACAGTGATAGACTATTCAACTATGCCTCACAGTGATAGACTATTCAACTATGCCTAACAGTGATAGACTATCCAACTATGCCTCACAGTGATAGACTATGCAACTATGCCTCACAGTGATAGACTATTTAACTATGCCTCACAGTGATAGACTATCCAACTTTGCCTCACAGTGATAAACTACTCAACTATGCCTCACAGTGATAGACTATTCAACTATGCCTCACAGTGATAGACTATTCAACTATGCCTCACAGTGATAGACTATTCAACTATGCCTCACAGTGATAGACTATTCAACTATGCCTCACAGTGATAGACTATTCAACTATGCCTCACAGTGATAGACTATTCAACTATGCCTCACAGTGATAGACTGTGCATATAGACTGTGCAACTATGCCCAACAGTGATAGACTATTCAACTATGCCTCACAGTGATAGACTATTCAACTATGCCTCACAGTGATAGACTATTCAACTATGCCTCACAGTGATAGACTATTCAACTATGCCTCACAGTGATAGACTATTCAACTATGCCTCACAGTGATAGACTATTCAACTATGCCTCACAGTGATAGACTATTCAACTATGCCTCACAGTGATAGACTATTCAACTATGCCTCACAGTGATAGACTATTCAACTATGCTAACAGTGATAGACTATTCAAACTATGCTCACCACTTCTATACAGTGCTCTTTCTCGTTTAGATCTCCCCACACGGAGCGCACACAACAACCACAATAAGACAGTCATCAACAGACATACAAAACACAACGCCCACAAACACATCAACGCCACAGAAACACACATCTCACAGATAACACAACTATGCACTCACATACAACATCAACACACTCCACCACACATACAACGCTGTCCTTTCACTAGCACCACCACATACGACACACCAACACAGACAACACACGACAACACACACACACACACACACGCACATCAACACACACACACCACACACACACACACACACACACACACACAACACACACTCACACACAACACGCACTCAACACACACACACACAACACACCACACATACACACACGCACTCAAACACACAAACACACACACACACACACGCACTCACACACACAAACACACACAACACACACGCGCCTTTTACACTTTATAGCTCCTTTTGCTTTGCCAGGTTCGTTCTCGCTTCTTCTTGTTTATCAAAAGCGCAGATAGCAGCAGCTGTTGTTGTCGGTGATAATTATGAGCCAACATGCGCTGCACACCCTGGTATGTGCCTGACAAGTCAGGCCCCACGCATCGGACATCGCCGCGAGTTAACACTGTTGTCTTTTAAACAGTTCTGGACAAAGGCAGGAGCCTGGACCAAGAACGCAGAAAATAGCCATCAAGGAGCCGCTTGAAAGAAGAGGAGCACTGCACAGACAAAGAAAGGGAGAGAAAAGAGGAAATTCCTAACCTAGAGTTTCCAGAAGGTGGGGATGCTATCTATACTGACAAGCCACTGGCATCCCTACCCGCGAACGTCTCTGTATTATTTAGAAGCCGATTTATCAGACTGATCGTTAAGATTTATCTTGAAGAAGCGTGATTACTTACCTAGCATAGTCTTCAGTTCAGCCATCTCCACACCTGCCTTCCTCTGTGATTCTTGGAGTGACATCTGCATCAGTTCCACATTCGTCTTTACAGTACCCACATCTGCCTTTACAGTGTCCACATGTGCCTTTACACTATCCACATCTGCCTTTACACTATCCACATCTGCCTTTACAGTGTCCGCGGGGTCCTTCTGCAGCTTGGCCACGTCAGCCTGCACAGTCTTCTGGTCTGTTCTGAGGATGTCTAGTTCTGTGTGCAGCTGTTCCTGGTCCTTGTGAATGCTGCTCATCTCCCCCTTCATGCTGGTCTGGTCCATGGACACTTGGTGGTGATCCTCCTTCAGCCTGCTCACTTGTGTCTGGCTTTGTTGGCAGTCTGCTTTCAGCTGACTGATGACTGACTGAAGGCTGTGCAGTTCTGCCTGGAGTTCAGTTCTGATGTCGTCTGTCTTTGCCTGGAGTTCAGTTCTGATGTTGTCTGTCTCTCGACTGGAGTTCAGTTCTGATGTTGTCTGTCTTTGCCTGGAGTTCAGTTCTGATGTTGTCTGTCTTTGCCTGGAGTTAGTTCTGATGTTGTCTGTCTCGCTGTGTAGTTCTGATGTCTGTCTTCGCCTGGAGTTCAGTTCTGTGTGTCTGTCTCTGCCTGGAGTTCAGTTCTGATGTTGTCTCGTCTTTGCCTGGAGTTCAGTTCTGATGTTGTCCGTCTCTGCTTGGAATTCAGTTCTGGTGTTGTTTATTTCAGTGTTAAGCTTCTCCTGATCCGCCTTCACCTTTCTGTGGTCTGCCTGAAATGCGTCAAGGTAGAGATGTAATGAAGCCAGTCTCTGTTTAAGCTCTGTACGATCTTCTTCAAGTTTTCTGAGCTCTGTTTTCATTTTTGTGTTCTCATCCCTGAGTTGGTTGTTGTCTTTTTCCAGTCTATTGTAGTTGTTTTTCACGTCTGTGAAATTAACTCGGAGATCTGAAATGTCACTGGTCAGTTGATGATTTTTGTGATGAAGAACTGTCTGGTCTGTATGCAATATGTTTATTTTTTCCTCCATGCTAGTCATCTTGGAAAGCAAATCTGCCACTTGTTTGGCCCGTTCACGCTGAAACGCGCTTGGTTTGGGTGGAGGAGTAGGTTTGGGCTGCCTTGGTCTTTCTCTCACTGGTGTGTCAGCCATCTTTCCTTCCTGACTGTGCGTGAGGTTCAGTCAGTGATTGATGTGGTGACTGACCACTGTCACTCTCTGGACAAAGAAAAGACAGTCAGCACAGGAGCAGAAGTTGGTGAAGAAAACACCGTTGGTACAGTTAGCCGTGATGTGCCTCCTAGTAACCAGAGATGGAGGTCCTGTCTCCACTGCTGTCCTGGTGATGGACACCTGTCACACACCAGTCAGTGCACATGACATCAGGGGGTGGGGGTGAGGGTTGCTGAATTAGCACTGGTGGTAGTAGTAGTAGTAGTAGTAGTAGTAGTAGTAGTAGTAGTAGCAGTAGTAGTAGTAGTAGTAGTAGTAGTAGTAGTAGTAGTAGTAGTAGTATTGTAGTAGTAGTAACAGTAGTAGTAGTAGGTAGTAGTATATAGTAGTAGTATAGTAGTAGCAGTAGCAGCGTAGTAGTAGTAGTATATAGTAGTATAGTATGTATAGTAGTAGTAAGTATAGTAGTAAGTTAGTAGTCAGTTTGGCAGTGAGCTGAGTAGTAGTAGTGTAGTAGTAGTAGTAGTAGTAGTAGAAGTAGTTAAGTAGTAGTAAGTAGTAGTAGAAGTAGTAGTAAGAGTTAGTAGTAGTTAGTAGTAGTATAGAAGTATTAGCAGTAGCAGTAGCAGTAGTGTGTATGTAGAGTTGTGTAGTAGTAGTAGTAGTAGTAGTTAGTATAGTAGTATTAGTATGAAATAGTAGTCAGTAGCAGTAGTAGTAGTAGTAATGTTAGTATAGTAGTTAGTAGTAGTAGTTAGATAGTAGTAGTGTAGTAGTAGTGTAGTAGACTAATGCATGCATATAGAAGTATTTGCTAGTAGCTAGTAGTAGTAGTAGTAGTATTAGTAGTCTAATATTAGCAGTAGAGTAGTATAGTAGTAGCAGTAGCAGTAGTAGTAGTAGTAATAGTAGTAGTATAAGTACAGTAGTAGCAGTCAGCAGATAGTAGAGTAGTAGTAGTAGTAGTTAAATAGAGTAGTAGAGCGTAGTAGTAGTAGTAGTAGTAGTTGTAGTAGTAGTTTAGTAGTTATAGTAGAGTAGAGTAGTAGTATAGTATAGTAGTAGTTTAAGTATTTTGCAGTAGGTAGTAGTTAGTAGTTTGTAGTATCAGTAAGGTGAAATTAGGTAAGAGTAGTTGTAGTAATAAGTATGTAGAGTTATAGTAGAAAAGTAGAGTAGAGCAGAGAGTAGAAAAGAGAGAAGTAGTAGTAGTAGTAGTAGTAGTAGTAGTAGTAGTTAGTAGTAGTAGTAGTAGTAGTAGTAGTATTAAAGTTTTTAGTAGTAGTAAGTTTTAGTAGCAGTAGCAGTAGTAGTTTTCTATTTTGGGTCATCGACCTGAAATGAACTCCCTCTCCGAGAGAGAAGGCAAATTTATGCACTTTTTTTCAACCTCAAACATTTATTTGAAACCTAAGATTTCCCCTCTGTTTATATCAGAACTGTCCACTTCACAACCCCCATGTCCCATCACCCCTGGTAATGTATGGACCTGTGCGTGTGTGTGGGGTGTGTGTGTGTGTGTGTGTGTGTGTGTGTGGTTTGTTTTGGGTTTTGGTGTGTGTGTGTGTGTGTGTGTGGCTTTTGAAAAACATTTGAGTATTGAAATTTTATTTCGTAGATTTGGTATATAGCGTCCCAATGTTTGTAATATCTGTTTGTTTAAACTACTGATTGTTCGTCATTGGTGCATGACTGTGTAAGATTAGACTGAATGCATGCACTTTGAATTGTCTTTGCAAGATATAGTGCTATATAAGTTTTACTTATTATCATTATCATTACTATTATTATCATAATTATGATTAGTAGCAGTCGTAGTAGCAGTAGTAGCAGCAGCAGCAGCAACAACAGCAGCAGCAGCAGCAGCAGCAGCAGAAGCAGCAGCAGCAGCAGCAGCAGTAGTAGCAGTAGTAGTAGTAGTAGTAGTAGTAGTAGTATAGTGTAATTTAGTAGTGTAGTAGTAGTAGTAGTAGTGTAGTAGTAGTAGTAGTAGTTAGTAGTTAGTAGTAAGAGTAGTAAGTAGGAGAAGAATTGTATCGCAAATGACTTATATTCCATAGCTTTAATGTTTTCCATGACTTAATTCCATTATATTGTATTGCATTTACTGTGTTATTTGATATTGCTAAGCAGTAGGCTATACTGTCATGTAAGTGAAACCAGGCACTGCACTCAAGCTTAATGTAGCCCAGAGTTCTGAACTACACTGACGTAGATGTCCCCACAGGAGAAAACAAGCAGAGTATAACACAAACACACACTGATGTCAACTAGGAGTGTTAAAACAGCAGTTACATAAGCAAGAAAATAATATATTCAGTCCACACAGCATTTGAATCCACAAGCAGCCAGGTAGGATCACAGCGTGTCACCAGCAAAGAAAGACACAGGCACAGGCAAACAGGACACAGGCACAGGCAAACAAGACACAGGCACAGGCAAACAAGACACAGGCACAGGCAAACACGACACAGGCACAGGCAAACAAGACACAGGCACAGGCAAACAGGACACAGGCACAGGCAAACAAGACACAGGCACAGGCAAACAAGACACAGGCACAGGGACAGCAAACCCCGACACAGGCAACAAGACACAGGCAAGGCAAAAAAAGACACAGGCCCCCGGCAACAAGACACAGGCACAGAAAACAGGACAGCACAGGCAAACAACACAGCCACAGCAAACAAAGACACAGGCAAACAGACACAGGCACAGGCAAACAAGGACACGGCACAGAAAACACGACACAGGCCCAAAAACAAAACACGCCACAGCAAACAAGACACAGGAAACAAGACCAGGTAGAGGAAAAAAGACAAGGCACGGCAACAAGACACAGGACAGGCAAACAAGACACAGGCAAACAAGACACAGGCACAGGGCAAACAAGACACAGGGAAGGCACAGGAAAACACGACACACAAACAAGACACAGGGACAGGCAAAAAAACACAGTCACAGGCAAAAAGACAAGCAAAGGCCAGGCACACACTCACAACACGCAGCCCGAGCGTGCAGGCAACATTATATGCATTTTAAACACACACACGTGCACACACGCGCACGCACACACACACACACACACACACACATTGGGTTACACGTCTCCCCCCCTCCCCCCACCCCCACCCCGCAGTGCAATGATCCATTCCTTACTTCTCTCTACATTGACTCTGGTAGGCTGTGATTCACTTTACAGCCCGTATTTCCTCTATCCAAGATTTCTTTAGAATGGTAGCACTGAAAGCCGAACAAAAACCGGGGAAAGGGGGCTGATCGGGGTTGAAAGACAGAAAGGGTGGGGTGAGAAGGTGGGGGGAGGGGAGGGGGGTGCCCTAGTGGTTAGAGCATAGCGCTGGTGATCTGAGGGCCTGGAGTTCCGCTACACCAGGAGGATTTTCCACTGGAGTTAATTCCAGTGCCAACTCAGCTCCCTCTTAGAATAAGACTGAAAAGAAAGGTTTTGTGTGCACCTACATGCAGAAAGTCTTGCATGCGCGCATGTCAAGGTATGGGCTGACTTTTAGAAGAATGGGCCACTTCGTGGCCTTAGGAGCCGATGACAAATTTGAAAACATATATAAACATATATATTATATATATATATTATTATATATATTATATATATATATATATATATATATATATATATATATATATATATATATAATTTGCTACAACTTGTCGGCTACGACAGCATGGTCAGAACAGTGGGGATATTGCCTCTGTAAAGAGTTGGCATACATGCTACATTTTACAGGTTATGCAAAGTGTATACTATTTGCAGGTGTGTCCCGAGCTATACATACACACACACACACACACACACACACAACATAAAAATATTATATATATATATATATATATATAATATATATTATATATATATATATAATATATATATATATAGATAATATATAGATATAGATATAGATATATATAATAATATATATATAATATATATATATATATGAATAATGAAAACAACTTGAAATAGAATACAGCCATATCTGTCAGTGGATTGGTGATCTAGAAGTAAAGTACCGGCCTTGAAAGTAAAAAGTCCAGGTCTTATCCCTGTTTGTGCTGTAAACTGTACTCTCATCCACTAGACAGTGAGTCATGGTCTCGATACTAGTCTTTCAGATGAAACAATTAACTGAGGTCCCATGTGCAACACACATTAAGCACACATGAAAGAACCCATGGCAGCAAGAGAGTTGTCCCTGGCAACATTCTGTAGATAAAAGAAAATAAAAAGGTACACATGGAGACAGAGAAAAAAATCATGGATAGTACTGCTCTTGTAGCAATGTGCTCTCCCCAGGGAGAGCAGCTCAAGTTCCATGCAGACAAATATGCCGTGACTGAAAGTTTCATAAGATTACACATAAGAATCTGACATGTCTTGCTGACCTTGAAAGCAGAACTGTGAACACAGCCAGAGCAACAGTGACCACAGAGGGAAGGCAGTGCACAGAGAGGTGCCACAGTGACTCAGACACACCTACACTTTTACTGCCATTGGACAAATCACACCTGTTCTTGTCACACACATTGTCAGGTGGTCAGCACAGCCTAAAACTTCACTGCCTCTGAAGGTGACCAACACATGTACACAGTCGAACAAACCAGGCTGATAGATACACATAGAATCTGAATGGTTGCTGACCTTGACAGAAGACAGATTAGTCGAAGCAGAGCCAATGGAATACACAACATGAGAATTTACCTATGATTATAGACCCCTCACTTCACTTTCAACACACGGTCTTTGCTTGTTGTGCAATACACAGACTAAGCCTGTCTGTGTGTGGATCAGTGTCCCACTATGTGTCAGTGGTGCATGCTGGTGACTGCAGTAATGGTCACACAGCCACTCCTCACAATAACATGTGAATAGGGCCTCTGCCACCCCCTCCCACACACGCCACCTCTCCCCTCCCTGTCAGCCCAAGTATAGCCATGAGATCAGCTTTCTTTTCAACTGACAGCTATGCAGTGTCGTGTTGCCTCTCTGCTCAGGAAGACAGGGTCTACTCATCAGGTGGCCACTAGAGTCACTGCTGTCTCTCTGTCAACACAACAACCACAACAGTAAGCTGGGTCTAGTCATGGGGCGGTTTTCCCATTTCGTTTATATGTTGATAGACATAATGCAATACCCCCATAAATAACATTTTCAGATAAACAGAGAAACAAACTCGCGCGCGCCACACACAACAAAGCACACACACACCACACACACACACACACACACACACACACACCACACACACAACAGGGTCTCATTCTAATATCACTGAATGTGAACAGACGATAAATTGAAGGCAACAATACAACAACAATACAATAACAACAACAATTACAACACCACACCACACACACACACCCACAACACACACACACACACACACACACACACACAGCACAGCCTGTGTGCCCATGCATATGAGAGAGGACAGCAACAGAGAAGAGGCAGAGAGACAGAGAGAGACAGAGACACAATGAATGCATGAATGAATGAATGACTTTATTTCCCAAGTATCCATATACTTTTTTTCATTCGGCCCTTGCCTGATTATGGACTATCAACAAAAACACAACTACACACACACACACACACACACACACACCACACACCCCACACACACACACACACACACACACACACACACACCAAAACAAAAAAAACCCCAACTACAACAACAGCGACAAAAGTTCAACCTATAATTTAAAGCAAAGAGCTGAATGTGTTTCAAACAAATACATAATTTCCAATTGACTTGAACAGTAATGTCAAACAGATACATCAATTATAATGATATAGAGAAAGGATTATACATAATTATGTGTTCAGTAAACACACGGTCCCCAACTGGCTTGAACACTAATATCAAAACAGATACATGTTACAATGAAACAATTTGATGGGTATTTTACGCGCCTTGTTTCAGTTCAGTCACCCGTTTCACCCAGCCAAGTTAGAGGAGTGGGTGGTCTACCACTGGATGAGAGTGAGGTTTCGCGCCTTGGGCTCCATCAGTCCTTATAGGTTATGGGTCCTTACCCTTTCCTTTAGTATAATACAGTAAAACGAGAGGAGAGGGTATAAAAATAGCCTATAAGAAATGGATCTCTGATTGCCTCATCTCAAACACCAAGTTAGACTCTTTCACCCTTTTCATTTTAAGTTAAATATTAAATAGTTTTAAAAATATCAAATGGTTATTGCCTACACGCAAACGTCAACACACTGCACACACTATCGTGCATGGCACCTTACATTACAGGTTTAAACACAAAATCACACACATACACCCCAACGACACTACAACTCACCACACAAACACATTTCAGTTGTACACTTTGGCAAGGTGATTGGGTTTTGGGTGTTGAGATGAAACAAGAGGGGAGAATCTTAGGTTTGAAATAGTATTATTTATGTCTTGAGACTGGATTTAGAAGTGTCAAAAGTAGGCTTTTGGCAAGGGAGAGAGGGATAGGGGGGGGGGTGTTTCCATATGAAGAACACAATGGTGTTGTGATCAATCCACAGGCAAATGGGACTACACAGACAGACAGGCACATGCCCTTGCGCGCACACACACTTTTCTGTAAGCTTGCACGTGTCTTTTGTGTGTTTTGTGTGTTTGTTGTGTGTGTGTGTGTGTGTGTGTTTTGTGTGTGTGTGTTTGGCGTGCGTGGGCGTGTGTGTGTATGCGTGCGTGGGTGTGTTTGTATGTGTGTGAAACAATACAAACTATAATGTAAATGTATAATATCAGTGAGGATCAGGGGTAGGGCTTGTGGTTAACATCAGATTTAGAATTCTTATTATTAGCCACTACCGGTCACACAACAGAAATTAATAATTATTATATATAACTTTGGACACAACTCAGCAGACAGCAATGTCACCACTCAACATAAACTTAGCTTTCAAGCGCCTGTTGTGGTGTAACCAGCCCTCTTTTCTGTGCTGTGATTGCTGTGCCTTTGGTTTCGGTTCAGGCAGACCACAGTACAGCGCTCTTTCTGCCAGTGTCTGTGTCAGAGGGCAGCTTGCTGTCATTCTCTGTTGACATGATCCGGGTTAGTCACTGTCAACTGTGAATATTTCCCGTGTCACTGTCATAGCTGACTGCTTGTTGAAGGAGATCATTACATGTGGTGTGTCCTCCGTCAGTCAGGGGGACGGGATAGCCTGGTGGTTAGAGTGATGGATTCGTGATCCCTGACCCCGGTTGGATTCTCGTTCAAGAGGATTTTTCCTCTGGTGTTAACATAAAGTGCCAACTCCACTCTCCCCAAAGTCTTTCAGATGAGACTGTAAACCGAAGTCCCGTTTGCGAACACACACAGAACATCTTGCGCAGACGTTAAAACCCGTTCCGCTTTTCGGAAGGTAGGCTATTGTGTGCGGTTGAGAACGAATGAAAAAATTTACAAAATTGCATACAGATGGGGAAAGATCAAGAAAAGCACATGAGTGCTTATTTCCATTATCCTCGAAAAAAAGAATAAAATAATAAATACATAAATACATAAAAGTCAGTCACAGCCAACTGAAAGGCTGACTGAAAGTGGTGAGGCGACTGTTTTCTGTGACCAGGAACTGAATTGGAAGGACTGGACTAGCAGCCTGTGCTGCAGAGAGACGTGTTGAAACTGTGACCCCTCTGATGATCATCACACTCTAACTAGTCTCACTTCCTATCCTGCCCCATACCTCGTGGGTGATTTTTCACCCAGACCCCTATATTTTGCTCTATAACTGGGGAACTGTTAGTGTTGCTGCCCTGAATTTCGTGACTTTGTCAATAAACATAATTATGGTCTACACATCCACAAAAAATTGTATGTGTTTGTAAAAAAGGGACTTCATAAGCCCGAACCTCCCAGTACGGCGTGAGTGTGTATACACCCAGACTTTCAAAGAGGCCATAGTCATTATGACATTAATAATAATAATAATAATATATTAAATAATAATAATAATAATAATAATAATAATAATAATAATAATAATAAATGGAATTTATATAGCGCTGTATCTTGCAGAGACAATTCAAAGCGCTTGCACTCAACTCATTCTTACACAGTCATACAACCAATAGCAAGTAATAGTTCTAACAAGTCCAAACGCACACACCACACACACACACACACACACACGCGCGCGCGCGCGCGCGCGCGCACACACACACACCACAACGTTATACACTTTGGCAGGGTGATGGAATTTTTGGCTGTTGAAAAGCAGGGATAGCTGTGAAATGAAACAGCAGAGGAAATTCTTAGGTTTGAAACAAATGTCTTGAGGCCAGATTTAAAAGAGTCACAAGAAGGCCTTTGGCGAAGAGAGATAGGGAGGCCATTCCAAATCGATGGACCAGAAACAGAGAAAGAGTGACGGCCAAAAGTGGACTGGTTAAATATAGGTGTTTGTAATAATGATAATAATACATAGACTTTATACAGCGCTATATCTTGCACACAAAAATCAAAGCGCTCTCATTCATCCTAGTCTTTCACATGCAGCCAGTTACAATTAATAGATTTTTACAAATTCAAATGTAAACACACACACGCACACAATTAACAGGTTTTTTTTACAAATACAAATGTAAACACACACGCCCCCCCCCCCCTCACACACACAAAGGTTGTACACTCGGGCAGGCTGATAGGGGGGGGGGGGAGTTGGTTATTGAGTGCAGGGACAGAAATGAGATGAAACAAGAGGGGAGAATCTTAGGTTTGAAATAAATGCGTCTTTAGGCTGGATTTAAAAGCATCATAAGTAGGCTTTTGACGAAGGGAGAGAGGGAGGTCGTTCCAGATCAATGGACCAGAAACAGAGAAAGAGCGACGGCCAACAGTGGACTGCTTGAATCTAGGTATTCTTAAGCACAAGGTATCTGCAGCAGAGCGGAGGAAACGAGAAGGAGTGTACAAGTGAAAAAACATTCACAGAGGTAGGAAGGTGCTGTTTTGTGGAGACTTTTGTAACAGAGGGCACAGATCTTATAGTTTATTCTTTGTGGCACAGGCAGCCAGTAGAGAGATCGCAAGAGAGGAGTAATGGGCTCAGATTTTTTCTTTCTGAGGACTAGTCGAGCTGCAGAGTTTTGTATACGTTGAAGAGGGTGGATAGATGATGCTGGCAGACCAGCCAGAAGAGAATTGCAGTAGCCCAGACGTGAGAGAATGAGAGATGTGACTAGTTTGGATGTTGCATCAGTGGACAGATACTTTCGAACTGCACTAATTGATAGTAGCACGACTGGCAGGTTTGGGTGATGAATTTTTGCATGGAGAGCGTGTTATCGATAACTACCCCTAGATATTTCACTACAGTGGATAGAGGGACAGACGTGTTGCCGAATTCTATTGAAGCTGTTGTTATGGAAGAGAGTTTGTGTTTGGTCCCTGTAAGCATGGCTTCGGTTTTATCTGCATTTAGTTGTAACTTGTTCTCTATCATCCAATTTTGGATATCTTGAAGGCAGCAGGACATATTTGTCAAGAGAGAAGGCAGATTTTCGGGAGTTTCACTGCTAAGAATCTGAGAGTCGTCTGCATAAAAATGAGGCTGATTTGATGACGGTTTATTATATGTGAAGTGGGGCAGTGTAGAGAGTGAAAAGAACAGGGCCGAGAACTGACCCCTGTGGGACTCACATTCCAGTTTGGCACGTGCTGATTGAATCTTATTTACTGTAACTGTGTGGAATCGGTCTTTAAGGTATGAACTGAACCAGGTGAGGGCTGTGTCTTTAATATCAAACATGTTTTGGAGACGGTAGAGAAGAATTGAGTGGTCTACAGTGTCAAAGGCTGCAGACAAGTCGATGAGAGTGAGAAGGGATATTTTTCCTGAGTCAGAAGCGTGCAGAAGCGTGTTTAAGGTGTGAACTAGGGTGGTCTCGGTGCTGTGGTTGGCACGATAGGCAGACTGAAAAGGGGGAAGGAGATTGTTGGAATGAAGATGGCTATTGAGTTGTTTCAGAACAACTTTTTCATAGACTTTAGAGATAAAAGGTAGGTCTGTAATTCTTCAAAATGTTAGGGTCGAGGTCGTGCTTTTTGAGTAGAGGTGTAACTATAGCAGTTTTGAGAGCTGATGGAAAAATTCCTGAGAGAAGAGATGAGTTTACTATTTTCGTGATAGTGGGTATGACCTGTGGAATGCACTGAGTGAGAAGAGAAGCAGGTATAATCGAGATCACATGATTTTACTGTCATTCCTTTCAGAATTGTCTTGATTTCATTCTCACTTGTTGGATGAAAGAAAATGAGAGGAATGCCAGTGAATTGGGGATCAGGAGGTGCGGGTTGGAAAGAAGTCTGATCCAGTCTGGAGCGAATGTTGCGGACTTTGTCAGAGAAGAATGAAGAAAATATAGCAGGAAATTCGGAAGGGCTGTGAACAGTGGGTAGAGGGGATGCCTTTGCGGATCCCGGAAGAGTTGAGGTGAGGAAAAAGAAATATTTCATGGACGTAGTATCAAGAACTTGAGCAGAGTAATACTTTGTCTTTGCTGAATGGATTAAGGTTTTGACTTTGTAAGCACAAGGAATCTGCAGCAGAGCGAAGGGAACGAGAAGGGGTGTACAGGTGGAGACATTCACAAAGGTAGGTGGGTGCTGTTTTGTGTAGACATTTGTAACAGAGAGTACAGATCTTATAGTTTATTCTTTGTGGCACAGGCAGCCAGTAGAGAGATCGCAAGAGAGGGGTAATGTGCTCAGATTTTTTCTTTCTGAGGACTAGTCGAGCTGCAGAGTTTTGAATACGTTGAAGGGAGTGGATAGATGATGCTGGCAGACCAGCCAAAAGAGAATTGCAATAGTCCAGACGTGAACCAATGAGAGATGCCACGAGTTTTGATGTTGCGTCTGTGGACAGGTACTTTCGATTTGCACTAATACGCCGTAATTGATAGAAGCAGGACTGGCAGGTCTGGGTGATGAATTTTTGTATAGAGAATGTGTTGTCAATAATGACCCCTAGATACTTTACAGCAGTGGATAAAGGGACTGATGCATTGCCGAATTCTTTTGAAGCTGTTGTAATGGAAGAGAGTTTGTTTTTGATCCCTACAAGCATGGCTTCAGTTTTATCAGCGTTTAGTTGTAACTTGTTCTCTATCATCCAGTTTTGGATATTTTGAAAGCAGTAGGCCATATTCATCAAGAGGGAAGGCAGATTTTCAGGTGTGTCACTGCTTAGAATCTGAGAGTCATCTGCATAAAAGTGATGGTTGATCTGATGACGGTTAATTATATGTGACAGTGGAGCGGTGTAGAGAGTGAAAAGAACAGGGCCCAGAACTGATCCCTGCTGGATTCCACATTCCAGTCTGGCAGGTACTGACTGAATCTTGTTTACTGTGACTGTCTGGAATCGGTCAGTCAGGTATGAGCTAGACCAGGTGAGGGCTGTACCAGTAACACCAAACGTTTCTTGAAGACGGGAGAGAAGGATAGAGTGGTCAATAGTGTCGAAGGCTGCAGATAAGTCGCGTAGAGTGAGGAGGGAGATTTTCCCTGAGTCAGAAGCAAGTAGAAGCATGTTTAAGGTGTGAACTAGGGTGATTTCAGTGCTGTTGTTGGCGCGATAGGCCGACTGAAACGCAGGAAAAAGACTGTTGGAGAGAAGGTGGTTGTTGAGCTGTTTCAGAACTACTCTTTCAAGGATAAAAGGTAGGTTGGAAACAGGTCTGTAATTCTTCAGAATGTTAGGGTTAAGGTCATGCTTTTTGAGTAATGGTGTGACTAAAGCAGTTTTGAGAGCTGAAGAAACATTTCCAGAAGCAAGAGATGAGTTTACTATCTTTGTGATAGTGGGTATAAGCTGTGGCAGACACTGCGCGAAAAGAGAAGCAGGTATGGGGTCGAGATCGTATGGTTTTATAGTCATTCCTTTCAGAATTGTCTCGATTTCTTTCTCGCTTGCTGGATGAAAGGACAGGAGAGGAGTGCCAGAAAATTGAGGATCACAAATTACAGGCTGGAAAGGAGTCTGATCCAAGCTAGAGCGAATGTTGCGGATTTTGTCAGAAAAGAATGCAGAAAATATAGAAGAAAGTTCAGGGTGGTTGTAGATAGAAGGCAGAGGGCTAGCCTTCGCCGATCCAAGCAGAGTGGATGTAAGGGAAAGAAGAGATTTCATAGATGTGGCATCAAGAATTTGAGAAGGGTAATACTTTGTATTTGCTGAATAGATTAAGGTTTTGACTTTGTTGATTTGTTTACGAAGAAGCTGTTTGTTTATTTGAGCTTTTTTTTCGCCATTGCCGTCCTAGTTGTCGGCGTTTGCGTTTTGCGACTCATTGCGACCTCATCATTAGAATGATGTCACTGTCCTGTGAGGTGCCCTACATTCTGGTGATAGGATACCCATCCCTTTGTAACTGAGATTTCTGCTACCCTTCTAACGCTGTGGTGGCCCATGTATTAGATAGGCTACGGCTAGTACTTTCCTTTCCAGTAGAGTGAGGGCAGGCAGTAATTTATATAGTGTCAAAGATCAAAGTCAAGTCAATTTTTATTTCAGCCTGGTACAATTAAATAAGCAAGCATTTGCTTTATTTCCATCAAGCCATATATCTAAGCACAAAAAAAAAATTTGATCGTATTATCTAAAATTATTATTACCATTAACCAATGTCATAAACTATCTCCCAAAAGAGAAATAGAAAACAGAGGGAAATAAAAGAAGCAAAACCAAACACATAACATATCCGCGGCTGCGCGCTCGCGCCCGACAAAAAAACAACAAAAACTCTTCAACAATAAAAACTGCACCCTCCCCCAACAAGAAATGCAATGAATCAAATCTACACACAGACAAGGGCGCACACGCACACACACACACACACACACACACACACAGCTGGCGCGCCAGCGACTTGCCGCGCTATGCGCACGCAGAACACAACGCAACAATAACACAACATCAACCAAACACAAACGCAATCACAACACACACAACAATATCTCTATACACATACAACGTATTATACGCGGCATTTTTACTCACTTAGATTTGGGCATTACAAGAAAAATGACTAGAGAATAAAAGCTAAAATATCAACAAATATATAGGTTACAATATACCATTTCATTGTTCATACTTTATAATTAATGACACACCAACACAGAAAGAAAGCCAACCCCCCCACCGCTACACCCCCCATAAAAAAGAAAGACCAGACAAGGTAAGCACGAAACAAAACGAACAAAGGGTCTACCCCCCAAAAACAACCAAAAATACAAAACATCAACAAAACACTACAAAAAAAGTCCCACAAACAAACAAAAAGAAGAATATACTATGCATCCATACCTAATTGTCTATACCAATTTACTGTCACAGTTATATCTCTCCTCTCTTCTAACACCCAAATGAACAATTTAGTCATATGGCACTCATGATTTTAAGTAGTACTTTTCATATTTTAAAAATATAACATTCTACATACCAATCTAAAACATAAAAGATCCGACATACAATTTCAATAATTAATGATTACAATACGCTGATGCAATGATAAAGAAAATCACCCATCACACTAAAAGATAATAATACAGTATAATAACAAAAAAGTAATGGAACAAGCCATGGGAGAGGGGTGAGGGTATCGCGTGTCCGAAACGTAAAAAACCAAAAACCCATTGCCTATATACAGGTAAAAATGAAAAGAAATTTTTACAAGCAAAAAAACTTAGTGTACTTACATCTATGATCCCTACATATCAAGTGATCACGCTTGTTTCAGCGACCGTCTTGTCGCGACTGAGTATTACAACTACCTGTTTTTATCGGTATAAGTGCATGAACAGTTTTACACGCCTGCCAGCGAATTCAGACTCTGCTGCCAGGCTCCACTCCTTGAAAAGGCGAACAGGGACCATGTGACTCCCATGCTTAGGGAGCTTCATTGGTTACTGTAGGGCACGTTAGTCAGTACAAGTTGCCCGGTCTGGTCATACCGTCATTTCTGAAGGCTTTCAGCTTGCTCCATCTCTGTCAGCGGCTTGAAAACACGCACCACAACTAGAACCCCTGCAGGGTTCTTCGAATGATAAACTTACTTGTTGCTTTACCCCATTACACCTCAACCGCATGCGTCGTAGATCTTTCGTTGTTGCTGCGTCCCACTATCTGAAACTCTCTGCCACCCGCCGTAAGACATGCTCCCACTTTATCCAGATTTTATGTCTTCATTGAGAACACATCTCTTTATGTATTTCTTAGCTAGTTAATATAATATGCTTGTCTGTCGTGTTGCCCGTTTGTACACTGGAGGCTACTTCATGTGCCATGCCTGGCTGTTGTTATGTGTTTTTTTTGTTAAGGGTTATGGTTATTGCTAGTTGCCTTTCTCTCTGAGTGTACTGTTAATTGCCTTGCTAGTGTGTGGCCCGGACGCAAATGTGTGTTGCCTCTACAGTTGCGATAGGTATCTCTTGTAAATGTAAATTTGGCTTTAGAAACTGCTCATTACATTGTTAGTTGTGTTGTTATTATGTGCTGTGCTGTGCATGTGTTTACATGTGATGGTAATGAAGTCGCATCTGAGTCATGCTTTGAGAAATGCGCTATTTATAAATGCCTATTCATCTTCATCATTCAATCATACTGAAAGACAAAAGAAAAACAGGCCCCACAACTCTAGACTATCGAAACCAAACACATAAAATTGATACAAGTACTAACAATCCCATCACCAAGAATAACAAAAACAACATCGATAACAAAATCTATTGAACTGGACATGAGAGAAGGCATTGGGAAATAAATCAAGTCACACTATCTAGTCAGCACAAATGGTTTGCTTTTCTCCTTCGATTGTTGCGCTTCAGTTTTAAATGGACTTGTATAAGTTATCCATAGCCTTTCATTAACATTAACAGTAGCTAAAAACAAAATGCCTCCTTCACTCCATCCACCCTTTACCACACACACACACACACACACACACACACACACACACGCGCGCGCGCGGGCGCACACCGGCGCCCAAGAGCATGTAACAGGGTAATATTTCGAGTCACAGTAAATCACACCCCAAACATGTTTATGGGATGCAGAAAGTGCTGATCCATTTAATATAAGATAGACTCAGACATAGATACACTGACGAATAGTTTCAATACAGCAGTGACTGAAACAGCAAGCGAGCTTCTTGGCAAACACCGACCAGTCAAAAAACCATGGGTCACACCTAACATCCTACAACTATGCGACAAGCGTAGAGAGTTGAAGAAAAAGAAAAATGAAACAAAAGAAAGAGCCAGAACAATATAGGGCATCAACAAAAAATCAGGAAGCCCATGACGGAGGCAAAAGAGAAAGGGATGGGTGAACATGCTAAGACGTTGAAGAGAACATCAAGAAAAACAATAGCAAGAAAAGCATATCAGCTGGTGAAAGACCTGACTAAGCAAAAAAACAGGAAAAAGATTTAACAATCCAAGAACAAAAATGGGAAGTTGTCTCACTGACGACCAGGATATTCTGAACAGAATGGACAGAATACTGCTCCGACCTGCATAACTATAGAACCGCAGGAGATCCAAAAGTCCTTAATGTACCCACAAGCAAAGACACAGACAGTCACCCTATCCTCCGAGAAGAAGTGGAAACAGCAGTCAATCGCTGAAAAAGGGGAAGTCAGCAGGGCTGACAACATTCCAGCTGATTTGGGTTTTTCAAGCTGGAGAGAACCATGATCAGCGCCCTACTAAGAATTTTGCAACAAGATTTGGCAGACAGAAAATGGCCAACACCATGGACACAGTCCACCATCATCACCCCCCCAAAAAAAGGAAATTTTACAACAATGCCAATAATTACCGCACAATCAGCCTCATATGCCACCCAAGAAAGGGTCATGCTGCAGATAATATTGAATAACTTAAACCCCACAAGCAGAGACCATCATTGCTGAGGAACAAGCAGGTTTCAGAGCAGGCACAGCACTACAGAACAGATATTCAACCTCAAATTACTATGTGAGCGGTACCTTCAACATCAACAAAAACCTTTAACCACGTATTTATCGATTTAAGAAGGCTTTTGACAGGGTGTGGCATGCAGCTTTGTGGGCAACCATGGAATTTGTACAGCATCAATGCAAACCCTTTATCAGAGCCCATCAAACAGCTTGTACAGCGAGGCCACCAGTGCAGTGTACTACAACAACAACATTGGGAAGGGTTTTCGAACAACAGTTGGAGTAAGGCAGGGCTGTCTACTCTCACCAACTCTTTTCAATATTTTCCCTTTGAGAGAAATCATGGCTGATGCACTGAACATCATGAAGTGCCAGTCAGCTTTGGTGGCAGAACGATCACAAACCTCCGCTTCGCAGATGACATTGATGGAATAGCAGATCAGAAAAAGAGCTTGCCAGCCTAACAAACACTGATAAGGCCTCCAAACATAGGCATGGAAATCAGTGCAGAGAAGACCAAACTGATGACTAATAACACTAACGGCATTTAGCACTGATATCAGGGTTAATGACCAGAACCTGAAACAGTTCAAAGCTTCAAGACCTGGGAGCCATGTATCAGACCAGATCCAAGCCAGAAGTAGTATGCGGACTGCACAGACAATAACAGCTTTGTCAAAACTGAAGAGATAAAAATATCTCACTTATCTCCAAGATCAGACTAATGGCTCCCCTTGTCATATCCATTATTTTCTGTATGCCTTGAATCATGGACCCGACTGCAGATTTGAGAGAAGTGAAACAGGCGGTGGAGATAGTATGCTTTCGGAGACTCCTTGGCATCTCCTACAAAGACCACATAAGCAACGAAGCGTGCATAACAGAATCCAGCAAACCCTTGGACCCTATGAGAACCTTCTAACGATCGTGAAAAAGCGTAAATTGAAATGGTATGGGCATGTCACAAGATCCAAAGGACTTGCAAAGACAGTTTTACAAGGCACTGTCCAAGGAGGAAGAAGAAGAGGCAGACCAAGGAAGAGCTGGGAGGATAACATCAGCGAATGAACAGGCCTAGAACTCAACAAAACCCTGAGAAAGGCAGAACAGAGAGAGGAATGGAGAGAACTGGTTGTTGAGTCTTTGAGGGTGCCCCCACGATCGTCAAACTACGGGACAGATAGATAGATAGATAGAATGCTCATTGACTTATAAGTCAGTTCCTAAACGTGTATGCATTAAATAATTTTTAAGCTGTGTATTGAACTGATTTTTGTTTCTGATACATTTTACACTTTTTGGGAGCGTGTTCCATAAAACACTACCTGAATATAAGAAGCTTGTTTTGTACAGATTATTTCTGGTCTGGGAAATGTCAGCAGATGATTGTGCCTGCGTTCATTAATTTTGAAGCTATTAGTGATCTTTGGAGGGACATTTCCACTAATAACTTTTTTTGTAAAAATAGAGCTTTTCTGAAATGAAGTCTGTTTTTGAAGGTTAGAATATTTGTTTGTTTATGATTGTTGATTATTAGGGAGCTAGATTTTAATAGAACAAGTTTAGGGCTCTTTTATATAGGCAATGAATGATTTTCAGATTTGTTTGACTGCAGCTATACCAAAGAGATGAAGCATAATCAATGATAGGCAAAATATGGCCACTAGAAAAGAGTTTGTGTGAATTTTTATTTAGGAAGTGTTTTATTTTTGTAACTGAAGTAGTTTGTTAGCAAGACGTTTTCCTAGTGCCATCACATGGTCAGTCCAAGTCAGATTTATCAATGTCTCCCAGAATTTTGTGTGAGTCAGCTTCTTCAATAACTCTTTTATCTATCAGCAGGGGTTGGAATTTATTTTTTATTTTTTCTCTTTTGTCTTGCTAGTACAAACATACACTTAAATTTCTGTGCATTTAAGGACATATGGTTTAATTGAGTCCAAGTAATCAATCTGATAATACTGTTTTGAAGTTTGAGTGTTAGTTTGTGAGGGTCAGAGTCACTACAGTAGAGGGATGTGTAATCAGCAAACATTTTACAGATGCATTCTAGAAATGAAGGTAAGTCATTTACATAGATTGAAAAAAAGGGGACCCAGTACTGACCCTTGTGTTACTCCACATTTAATACATAGTAGTTCTGAGGTTTGATTATTTGCAGTTACTAGCTGCTTCCTATCAGACAAAACACTTTTAAGGAGATTGATTTTTGGGTGTTAGTTTATAGAGGGAAGTTTTCGCAATAGCAAGGAGTGATTGATTACATCAAATGCGTTTTCAATGGCAACAAAAAGAAGACTTGTATATATGTTTTCATTTATGTTGTGTAGGAGACTGTCCGTGAGTTGAGTAAGAGCTGTATGGCAGGAATAGTTTTTACGAAAGCTGACTGATCTTCATTTATTAGATTGCTGTTTACAAAGTAGAAATATAATGATTGAGGGATATGTTTTTCAATGGGTTTAGGTAAGAAAAATAGAATTGAAATTGGTCTGTAATTTGAAGGACAGGAAGATTCACCTGATTTGTGGACTGGTATGACTTTTGCCCTTTTAAATATGGGAGAGAACTGGCTTTTCTCTATGCACGTTATATATTTATGTTACTGTTTCAACTATAACTGGACCAGAAAGCTTGATTATTCTTCCATTCAGATTATCTAGGTCTCGTGTTCTGGAATTTGTTTGGAGAGATAGGCTTTTAAACACGTCTATGCTTGTCATTGGCAGTAGTTTGAATGGGAATCTAATTTGTTTTGATTCTACATATTGTTCTAAGTAAAGGAGATCATTTTCACTTGACTTGTCACATGTTATAACTTTAGTAGCAATGCTTGACAACTGGTCATTCAATTCATCAGCTGATAATATCTCTAACGTCTAATTGACTTTTGATAAAAAATTTATTACATAATATATTGATGCTTTCAGATTTGGCGAGAGTCAGTAGTTGTAACAACACTTTTGAAAGTAAACCACGTTTTGATTTGCATTTTAGTGAATGTTACTTTGCTTCTTTGCATTCTAAATTGCTCGTTTGAACCATGGGTTTTCAAATAGTCTTTTAGCTGCATTTCACATTCTATGTCTTTTGTTATCCAAAGAGGTTTAATTTTTTATTTAACTCTTGTTTTTATGAAGGGGGGCATGCTTGTTGTAAACTGAAATAAATGTGCTAATCCAAAATTCAGCAGCTTTGTCAGAGTGTCTGATTTGATATATGTCATTTAATGGCGAGTTTATCAGGAGAGAAAATCTTGCTCATTGAAGTTCATGCGCGCGCGCGCGCGCGCGCGCGCGCGCGCGCGTGTGTTGTGTGAGTGTGTGTGTGTGTGTGTGTGTGGTGTGTGTGTTGTGGTGTTGTGCGTGTGTGTGTGCCTGCTGTGCGTGGTGCGTGAGTGTGTGTAAGGTGCTTGTATGTAAACCAGTACTACCTGTTCCATGTGGGTAGCCAACCCCGACCCAAAAAAACAGTCAGGAGAGGGATGGGCTCCACTTGACTGTACTTTGCCTCAGACTGTCTAGTTGCATGCCACTATGGCAGTAGGAAAGGAGGGCTTGCCTACCTCAGGTATGCAAAGTCTGGACACCGGCGGACGCTGCGGAGGAAACCTAAATGGTTTCACGAGAGAAAGGCGGTTACAGCACTGCGCTGTGAGCGCACAGGGCAAGTTGAGGCACGAAAGATAACTTGGCCATCCACTGCATCCGGTTCCATCACCAGTCGTCTTGAGTCATTCTTGCCACGGACATAGGTGGTCTCGGACGAAAGAGTGAGGTCGACGTCGCGCAACTCTTCTTCACTTAAAACAAAGTCATCACGCAACTCATCATTCATCCATCATCCATCATCAAAAGCCCTGTGGCGATAGGCAAGCGGCGAAGCAACAGGTGTGGGTACACTGGCAGACGTAGTTGCAACCCTGCACACAGGCGGCTCAGGCTATTAGGGTCGCTACCTACTGAATGGAGCAGCGGTAGGTTTCGGCAGCCGTCTGAGTGACTGAGCAGCCCTCTTCAGGAATGCACTGCTCACCTCCTTAGCATGAGGAAGGGCCTAGAAAAGGTGCCCTAAACATTGCCTGCTCCACATCACCCTGGCTAGCTTACCGCGGCTGGCGGGGACCCTGTTCATGCGGTCGAAACATAGTGGAAAAATCAAGAAAAAAGAATAGGATACAGTGTCTAAACCTTGCTAGTTGGAATGTGCCAACACTTCTCGACAGGAACGAGAGCACAAGACCCCAGAGACGAACCGCACTTATCGCAAGCGAACTTGCCAGATACAACATCGACATTGCTGCCCTTAGTGAGACCAGGCTAGCAGGCGAGGGCGAACTATGCGAACGAGGCACAGGCTACACCTTCTTTTAGAGTGGACGTGGGCCTGAAGAGAGACGTGAGGCTGGAGTTGGCTTTGCATTAAGAACAACGTTTGTTGGCAAGCTGGCTGGACCCTAAAAGGAATAAATGATAGACTTATGATGATGAGACTCCCCTTATCTCATGGGAAGAATTTTGCTACCCTTGTCAGTGCTTATGCTCCCACCATGACAAATCCAGAGGACATCAAGGACAAGTTTTATGAAGTCTTGATTGCTGTTATTGCCTCTGTTCCCAACGCAGACTAGCTCATCATCCTTAGTGACTTCAATGCGAGAGTAGGCTGTGACAGTACCACGTGGGAAGGTGTGATTGTGCATGGAGTTGGCAACTGCAACAGCAACAGCCTACTGCTCCTCCAGACTTGCGTGGAGTATGACCTACTGATCACAAACACAACTTTCAACCTCCCTACACGTAACAGGACATCATGGATGCATCCCCGCTCTAGGCACTGGCATCTTATTGACTATGTTATCACCAGGAAGAGGGACAGGTAGGATGTTCGTGTCACAAAGACCATGTGTGAAGCAGAATGCTGGACAGACCACCGTCTCATCGTCTCTAAGCTCAGGTTGCATATCCAGCCCAGGAGACGGCCACAAGCGGTCTCTTGTGGTCTCTGAGGAACGCCTAGAGCCCATTGTGCTGGATAGCCAAAACGTGGAATCAGCATGGGGAACACTCCATGAGATTGTATATAACACAGCTATGGAGTGCCTCGGCCCTACTTCCAGGCGACACAGGGACTGGTTTGATGAGAACTGTGAAGAGATCACACAGTTATTAGAAAGCAAGCGCTGTGCCTATAAAGCCCATCTTGTTGACCCAACATCAACAGCAAAGAAATATGCACTGAGGAACAAGCGTAGCACCATCCAGCTAAAGCTGCGTCAGATGCAAGACTCCTGGATCAGCAATAAAGCAGATGAGATCCAAGGATATGCTGACAGGAATGACATGAAGAGCTTCTATGATGGACTCAAAGAGATCTATGGTCCCACCACATCAAGATCATCACCACCTCTCCTCAGTGCAGATGGGTCTACCCTCATCACTGACAAAGACAGATCCTTGAGAGATGGGCTGAACATTATGGACAATGTTCAAAACCGTCCTCCACCATCAACGATGAAGCTATTAACCGCCTCCCAAAAGTTTGACGAAACGATGAGTGCCATACCAACCTTTGAGGAGATCCAGAAAGCAATTCGCCTGCTGTCCATTGGTAAAGCACCTGGCGCAAACTCAATCCCAGCTGAGATCTACAAAGGGAGTGGCAGAGCTTTGACTGAAAAACTTCATGAGCTCTTCCAAGTCGTATGGCAGCATGAGACACTTCCGAAAGACTCAAAAATGCCTCCATCATACACTATACAAGAACAAAGGAAACCATCAGGCCTGTGACAACCACCGAGGAATATCCCTGCTGTCCATCGCAGGCAAGGTACCTGGCCAAGTACGATGAACCGGCTCATAGTCCACCTTGAGCAAGACCTTCTTCCAGAGAGTCCAATGTGGCTTCTGGAAAGATCGCAGGACTATCGACATGGTGTTTGCTGCCAGGCAGCTCCAAGAGAAGTGTCAGGAACAAAACACTGACCTCTACACCACCTTTGTAGATCTGACCAAGGCCTTCGATACTGTTAGCAGAGAGGGTCTATGGAGAATCATGAAGAAGTACGGATGCCCAAGAAAAGTCATCGCCATCGTACGTCAGTTCCATGATGGTATGCTGGCCAGAGTACAAGACAACGAGAGGCATCTGAACCCTTCCCAGTCACCAACGAGTGAAGCAGGCTGTGTTTCTGCTCCCACCCTGTTCAGCCTCATGTTTTCGGCAATGCTGTCAAATGCGTTCAGAGATTCGGATGTTGGTGTCAGCATCAGGTACAGGTCTGATGGATCACTCTTCAATCTCATGAGACTTCAAGCAAAAACCTAGGTCTTAACAGATATCATCAACGACTTCCTGTTTGCTGATGATTGCGCCCTCAATGCTGCTTCTGAAGCCGACATGCAAGACAGTGTTGACAAGTTCTCTGATGCTTGCAACAACTTTGGGTTGACAATCAGTACCAAGAAGACTGAGGTAATGCACCAACCAGCCCCAGGGAAGCCCTACGTTGAACCAAACATCTCCGTAAATGGACGTAGACTCAAAGCAGTGGACAAATTTACTTATCTTGGCAGTACCTCTACCCCACAGTAGCCATTGATGATGAGGTCAACACCAGACTCGCCAAAGCAAGCGCTGCCTTTGCAGACTTCGAAAGAATGTGTGGGACAGAAAGGCATCTCAACAGAAACCAAGATCAAGGTCTACAAAGCGGTAGTGCTCACCACCCTGCTCTATGGCTCAGAGTCATGGACAGTCTACCAACGCCATGCTAAAAAGCTGAACCACTTCCACACCACCTGTTTGAAAAGACTTTTTTGCATCAAGTGGCAGGACAAGATCCCAGACACTGAGGTGCTCACTAGAGCAAACCTTCCCAGCATCCACACCATCCTGATGCAGACCCAGCTTCGCTGGGCAGGCCATGTAGTTCGCATGCCAGACCATCGGCTCCCCAAGAAACTTCTGTTTGGCGAACTTCAGCATGGAAAGCGCTCCCAGGGAGACCAGAAGAAACGCTTCAAGGACACTCTGAAAGCCTCACTAAAAGCCTTCAACATTGAGATAAACTCATGGGAGCAGGCAGCAATGGAGAGGCCATAGTGGCGAGCAGCTGTACGCAGTGGCGCCAAGGCCCACAAAGCAAACAGAATTGCGACAGCTGAGCAGCGCAGGCAAGACAGGAAAGATAGAGCCTCCAAGTCTCCAAAAGCAGCCACTATACCCTATCCATACTGCTCAAGAACTTTTCAAGCGCGGATTGGCCAAATAAGTCATCTTCGCACCCACAGAAATGGATCCTCCCAATCCCAGGATGAATAGATGGTCATCCCGATGGACGAAGAAGTGGTGTGTGTGTGTGTGTGTGTGTGTGTGTGCGTTGTGTGTGTTGTGTGTGTGTGTGTGTGGTGTGGTGTGTGTGTGTGTGTGTGTGTGGTGTGTGTTGGTGTGGTGCGTGCGTGTGTGTGTGTGTGTTGGTGTATTGGATGTGCGTCTGTGTGTGTATGCATGGGCGTGTTTGACTCTGTGTGTGTGTGCGTGCGCGCGTGCACGTGCGCGTTTGTGTGTGAAGTGATGTTTAGCATTGTTTTCCCCATTACCACACACAAAAGCAGTTACAGCCAGAAATAACAAAACAAAACAAACAAATGAAGTCAGCAGTGATGGGTTTTCTGCAGTCTGTCACTGTCTGTAATGGACGTGAACATGGAAAGTTCATTTCAAAGGGGATGTGTTTTACTTGGCCTCTGGCAATGGCGCTTTCATTTTGCTTTGTGTGCATTCTGAAGTCTCATGCGTGCGCGAATGCATGCATGCATGCATGCATGCACACACACGTGTGCGCTAACACACACACGCAACACACACACACACACACACACACACACACACACACGCAGGTACGCACGCAAATATGTTGAATCCTGTTCCACTTTCGAAAGAGTATACATTGTGTGCCGGTGGGAACAAATGATAAAATTTTTCAAAATTGTATACACAAGAGGACTGGATGTTAAAAAAAAGCACATGATTGCTTACACTATTGTTTTCGATAAAAAATAAAATAAAACACAAACACACACACATACACACACACGCACACACACACAAACACACACACAGAGTAACTCAAACACATGGGGGACGGGATAGCCTTGTGCGTAGAGCATTGCGCATTGTGTTAGTGATCTGCTGATCCGGGTTCGATCCCATTCAAGAGGATTTGTCATCCCCGAATTAACATCATTGCCGACTCACTCCCTCCAAAAGTCCTTCAGATGAGACTATAAACCGAGGTACGCTGAACATCTTGCACCACGCTAAAATCCTGTTCCGCTTTTCGAAAGAGTAGGCCAATTCCGTGCTGGTAGAAACATATGGCAATCATATATATAATAGATATAGATAGATATATGGAAAGCGCTCGATATATAGATAGATCGATAGATATAATATAGATATAGATATATAGATATATATAGTAATATATATACTATATAATATATATATATATATATATATAATATATATATATATATATTATATATGCATGCACAAGGTTTCGTATTAATACACCATCTGCGAAGTTGGGGGACGGATAGCTCAGTGGTCGGAGCACTCGCTTTCCCCCAGCTAAGGTTAGCAGCATCGAGCGTGGTTACCACTTGGGTGGTGACCGTTTGCGCGCCTTGGCTTCATTCCAGTCCTCTAGTTTCACCCAGCTGTAAATGGTACCTGCCTCTTCAGGGTCAGGGAAGGTAAAGCAACAAGGGAGAGGAGATGGGCGCCGCCCTCAATATGCGACCCCTGAAAAAGTTAGGTTTCTGACGCCTCGCCCCCAATGACCAATAGCTTATGGGACACCTTTACCTTGACCTCCGAAGTTGGAATGTTGCTACCTTAATGGCGGGTAATAACGTCGCATGCTCAAAATCTCACAATTGGTCAACTTGGAGTTCGAGGCGAGGAACAAAAATAAAACAAACCAAACATCTCAAATAGGGCATGAAGTGAGGCAGTTGGGGCATAGAGTCTAAATAAACTGAGATGGGGAGGAAGAAGAGGTGGAGGGTGAGGGAATAAAGCCAAGGGGAGGGGGTACGAAAAGTACTCCCCCTCCCCCCTCCCCCTCCCGTTACTCACTGCACCCTGCTCCTTCCTCTTGTATTATAACTTGAATAATACAAAAGACATTACCTTTGTGTAATGAAACGGTACCTGTATCTACGATTATCAAAGTAAAACAAGACATGAAGGATGATTTGTTTTGAGCGTTGCTTTGTTGTTTGTAGGTATATTACATAAACAGTTACACATTTACTGCAAAAAATGCAACAGAGATGGGTGTGTGTGATGTGTATAGGTGTTTTGTAAGTGGGTGTGTGTGTGTGTGTGTGTGTGTGTGTTGTATGTGTGTGTGTGTGTGTAGTAGTGTTATAAGTGTGTGGAAGTGTGTGAGTGTGTGTGTAAGTGGTGTGTGTGTGTGTAAGTGCGTGGTGGTGTGTGTGTGATTGTGTGTGTGTTGTGGGGGATAGATTTTCGAGGGAGTAACTCTAGTGAATAGATTTCGTGGTCGAAATTGTATTGTCCCTTTAGAAGTGTGTGGAGTGACAGAGGGGGGGGGGGTGTGTTGTGGGAAGTAACTCTGTGAATTGATTTATTGTCGAAATCGTATTGTCCCTTTAAGAGTGGGAATGGAGTGCGGGGGGGGGGGGGGGAAAGGCATGGAGATTTTCGTGGAAGTAACTCTAATCTGGTGAATCATTTCTATGTCAAACTTTATTGTCCCTTTTAACAGTCTATGCTTGTGTGGTGTGGTGTGTGTGGTGTGTGTGTGCGTGCGTGCGTGCGTGCGTGCGTGCGTGTGTGTGTGTGGAGGTGGGTGGAAGCCCGATAATTATTGAATACACTTTTGTTTTATACAGTTTCCGTCTTTCTGTCTGTCTCACTCACTTTCTTGCTCTCTCTCTCTCTGTCATTCTCTATCTCTGTCTCTCTCTCTCCTTGATCATGCATGCATATGTGCACATACTTGTTTGCCTTTCTGTAACCATACATGTATGTTTTGCATGTAAGTGTGCGTATGTGTGAGTGTATCTGTTATTCATTTTGTTTTATTTAGTTTTTCATTTTATTTCCTTTCATTTTATTCGAGGATAATGGAATAAGCACTATTGTGTTCTTTATTACATTCAGTCCCTGTGTGTATGCAGGTTTTCTAAGTTTTTGTCGTCCTTTCCACCGGCACACAATGGCATACTTTTCCAAAAAGCGAACAGGTTTGAATGTGTGCGCGAGATGTTCATACACATTCAGCACCACACACACACACACAACACACCCACACATTTTGGCAAAATTCCTTGTTTAAAGCACTACCTTCAAGGAATCTTCATTCCGATTTTACAGGACAAAATACATTGAAAATGGTTCATGTCTCTTAACTTGTGTGTGTGTGTGCGTGGGGCGCGCTCTCTCTCTATCTCTCTGTCTCTGTCTCTCTCTGTCTCTCACTCTGTATCTATCTATCTCTCTCTCTCTCTCTCTCTCTCTCTCTCTCTCTCTCTCTCTCTTCTCTCTCTCTCCTCCATTCTTGCCACCTCAATTTTATTATGCGCTGTTTAAAAAAATAAAAAAACTTTTGATACAACCCTACGCCTTGATTAAATTCCACACACATGAAAACCCCTAAATATCTAAACACTTGCGGATAAATTTTTTTGCCCAAGTTATCTTACCTCGGCTGTCTAGATCAACTAGTGTTTTAAAGCTTGGGCAGGTAGTCTCCCTTCAATGCATACTGACTAATTTTAACCAATATTTAAAAACATTTAATATACGAGTTAAATATATTGAAAACTTCCAAGGTCCATAGAGTAAATCATTTGGTTCTTTTATCAACAAACAAAAAACGCTTCATGGCAAAACATGTAATTTTTCAATTTCCCGCCCTGCTTGAAAGGCCCAGAATTTTAGCACCATAGTGAACTATTGGCTGAATCTGCGAATCAAAATAACCTAAAAAATAAACGTGATGAATTATTTTCAAACTTAATAACAAAAAGCAATATATTCATAACAGCACGCTTTCCTTTGCTAACAAGATCTTGACAAGCAAGGGAAAAACTTAGTTTGGTAGAAAAGTAGATACCCAAGTATTTATATGCATTCACAATTGAAACTTTGGAATTTCCGTAGAACCATTTTTCCCTTGCTGCCAAATAACCTCCCTATATTGAGAATAGCGATCGGTTTTCATTGTATAAGCTTTTGAAAACAAATAACCTTACAGAACCATATATTGAAATGAATGTAAACAAGTTTATTAGATGTGCGCTGACTAAATTTAGATTTGGTGTCTCTGAAATAACAGTTCATAGTCAAAGATATAGAAAAGGTGCGAAAAACTTGATATGTCCTATGTGTGGACTTGATGAAGAGGATGGAGTCCATTTCATTTTTGTCTTGTCCAGCACTAGATGACTTAAGAAGAGACTATATTCCAGAGAAATATTATCGCAGACCAGCTCACTTTAGAATGATTACGCCCCTGTCTTCCAAAAATGAAAATGTCATGAAAAATCTTGCTATGTATATCTATAAGTCTTTAAAAAGGAGAAGTAGTTTTGATCTCATAACACAGAAAACACGTGTAACTTGGTGTGTAATGTACTAAATTGTTAGTTAGTTGGATAAAGATGTTTGTGTGCTTGAGTATAACATTATTATCTATGTGTGTCATTTTGTTAACCCCTTCAAATGGGGCTATGGCCTTTCTTGAATAAATATCGTTATCGTTATCGTTATCTCTCCTCTCCTCTCTTCTCTCTCCTCTCCTCCTCTCTCTCTCCTCTCTCTCTCTCTCTATATATATATATATATATATATATAATATATATAATATATATATATAATGTTAATGTGTGTAGGTGGGTGGGTAGGTAGGTAGGTAGGCAGGCAGATAGATTGATAGATATATGCACACATACTTTCTTCTTTTTTTGTCTTTTTTCCTGTTTCACTTTCTTTTTCTTTCTCTCATTCCTACTTCTTTGTTATAGATATCCATTTACACGCACGTACGCGTGAATGTGTGGGTGTGCATGAGCACGCGCATGCTCTAAACGAATTGCCCTCGCCTAGAAACATTATTGGTTGTTTACGTCCAAAATAACTTTACGAAATTAAGACAGGATTTGAGCTGTTTGTCTCATGCTGTTAGAGCCAGGGTTGTATTTTTTTCTTTTTTTCTGATGTCCTTTCATTAAAGTTGCAGTTATTGGGTTTAGCTGATGGCAATGAGCCTTGACCAAATCGTTTTATCTGTGTGGTGTGTGTGTGTGTGTGTGTGTGTGTGTGTGTTGTGTGTGTGTCTGTTTGTGTGGGTTGTCTGTCTGTCTCTGTCTTTTTTTTGTCTGTCTCTGTCTCTCTCGTCTCTCTCTTTCTGTGTGCATGTCTTTTTGTTTCTGATTCCCTCTGCGCACGCGCACATATTGTGTGTGTGTGTATGTGTGTGTGTGTGTATGTGTGTGTGTGTTTCTGTGTGTATGAGAGAGAGAAAGAAAGAAAGAAAGAATGATAATGTATACATACATTTGCATGTATAGTTATGAGTGATTGTGTGAGGGCGTGCGCGCGCGTGCACGCGCGCGTGTGTGTGTGTCTCCTCTCTCTCTATCACACACAAGTCAAGTTAAAGTGAAAAACACTTTAATGATCCAACCAAAGACAATTACAATACTGAGAGGCACATTCATACGAATCACAAACACAAAAGACACAAGAAAGCTACATTTCATACTGCTTTAATTAAACATTCTATGATAACTTCAAATAAACACATCACACCACACATACACACACAGCACATGAGTGCTTATTCCATTATCCTCGGAATAAAAGAATACACACACACACACAGGAACACAGGAACACACACACACAGGCACGCTCGCACGCACGCATGCACTCATGCATGTGCACGCGCTCACACACACACACACACATGCACGCACGCATACATGCGTGTGCACATGCGATCACACACACACACACACGCACGCACGCACGCACTCATACGTGTGCACGTGCGCTTTCGCTCGCTCTCTCGCTCGCTCTCTCGCTCTCTCACAAACATACACACCAATGTAGTACAGTGTTATAAAGACCATTGACTAATAAAGACATATACAATTATTTTTTATGCATACAAGTATTCACGCATGCATCCTCGCGCGCGCACTCACGCACACGCGCACAACACATGCGCGCGCACGCACACACACACACATACACACACACGATTACAGGAATACAATGACCATTGACTAGAAAATACATATAATGCCAAAAATAAGACATACTGCATAAGAATGCGCGTGTGGCACATATGCACCCCCCTCCACACACACACACACACACGCACGCACGCACACACGCACAAGGCACCTACACACGGGGACATACACACACACACGTGCGTGCAAACCAGATTAGGTAAACACAGACCAGTAGAGTATGTAGACATAGCATAGGCTTACACATATCCGCTGATGCGTGCGTACATGTGTGTGTATGTTTTGTGTGGTGCGTAGCATGTTTAAAGTGCTGAAAAAACTAGGTGATTTCAGTGCTGTTGAATGCGGCTGCTGATTGGCTACGATGACAAAGCAGGAAGAAGGACAGTTGGAATGCGAAGGATAGTAGTTGAGTCTGTTTTCACGATATTTTCAAGGATAAAAGAGTAGGTTGGACAGAGAGTCTGTAATTTTCAGAATGTTCGGGTCAATGGTCATGCTTATTTGGTAATGGTGTGACTAAGCCGTTTTTCTAGCATGATCCCATATTCCACACTCACACCCCCCCCCCACAATTTAGAAGAGATGAAGTTTACTATCTTTGTGATAGTGGGTATAAGCTGTTGGCAGACACTGCAGCGAAAAGAGAGAAGTAGTCTTTATATGTAGCGCGTACGAGATCAGTTAGCGTTTTATAGTCATATACTTTCATTGTATCATACTTTTGATTGCATGAAATAGACAAAGGACAGGAAGGAGTGCCAGAAATGAGGATACAAATTACAGGTCATGAGAAAGGAGTCTGATCCTATGCTAGAGCGAAATGTTGCGGATTTTGTCAGAAAAGAATCAGAAAAATATAGAAGAAAGTTCAGGGTGTGTTGTAGATAGAAGGCCAGATGCGGGCTAAGCCTTCCGCCGATCAAGGCCAGAGTGGATGTACGACGGAAAGAAGAAGATTTCATAGATGTGCTATCAAGTAACTTGAGAGTTGAGTAGATACTTTGTGATTTGCCTGAATAGATTAAAGGTTTTGACTTCTGTTGATTTTGGTTTACGAAGAGACTGTTTGTTTATTGAGCTTTTTTTTTCGCCGTATTACGTTCTAGTTGTCGGCTAGGTTTGCGTCTTTGCGAAGATCATTGCGATCCTCATCATTAGAATGATGTCACCATGTCCAGTGAGGCTCCCCTACATCTGGGTTTGATTAAGATACCCATACCTTTATCTGTACCTGAGAATAATTCTGCTCCCTGCCCCTCAAAGCTGTTAGGGTGGCCCGTTATGATATTAGTCGGCTAGCCCATCTAGTACTTTCAGCAGAGTGATGGCAGTACATTTTAAGTTGTCAGAAATCACAAGTGCAAGTCAATATGTTTTTATTTCATGATGGTATTTAAATACTTAAAAATTATAATATGCAAAGCATTTGCTTTATTTTCATACAAGCATCTATCTAGCCAACCACAAAATTGATCAGTATTAATCTACCTACTATTTATTACATAACCTGAATAGTAATAAAAAACTTAACTCCAAAAGAAAAATAGCGAAACAGAGGGAAAAGAGAAGAAAGCAAACACACATCACATTACGCGCGCGCCGCGCGCCGCACGACAAAATAACAACAAAAAATTACCACAAGCAAAAATGCCACCCATCCCCCCAAACAATGAAAAATGCACTGAATAAATATCTACCACACATGCAAGGCGCCCACAGCACACCACACACACGCGCGCCGCGCGCGCGCGCGCAACACAACGCACATTAACACACACACCAAACACAACGCAACACAAACACACTACACACACATTAATATCCATATTCATATACCCAGTTAATACACGCTGCGCATCTCTCGCTACTACTTAGATTTGGTTTAATATGGAAAATGAGAGAAAAAGTTAAAAAATATCAAACAAAATATATCGGTTAAATTATCTTTGCCCATTCCATTGTCATCATACTTTATAAATTAATGACACCAACACAGAAACAGCCCACATAACCCCCCTACAAAAAAAAAACAAAAAATTAACCCCATATGCAACTCCTGTTATTATCGGATTATTAAAAATGTATGAACAGTATACACGCTTGCCGAGCTTGAATTCAGAACTCTGCTGCCAGGCCTCATCTTGGATAAGATGCAAAGGGACCATGTGCAAGTCATGTATACATTAGGAGCCTTCATTGGTTACTGTTAATGGGCACGCTAGTCAGTACAAAGTGGGCGGTCTGCATACGTCAACTCTGACAGGCTTTGCCTTGCTCCATCCTCTATAGTCAGTGCTCTTGAAAACACGCACACAACTAAGGACTTGGGTCTTACGTAATGCACTAATCTTACCTTGTTGTACCCATTATCAACTCAAACGCAGATTTATGTCGCATAGCATTCTTTTCGCGATGTTGCCTGCGCCACGATCTGGAAACTTCTCTGCACAGCGTCAGACATGCCCCCCACGCTGACTATCCCTAGTTTAAGTCTTCATACTGATCGACACATATCTCTTTAATGCTATTCTACCTTTAGCTAGTTTAAGTTAGATTATAGTATTGTCTTGAACCGGCTTGCCGAATTTGTACACACCTGCTAGGCTAATTCATGTGCATGCTGCTGTTTGGAGTTAGTGGCTTATTATTTGCTTATTTATCTGTCTACGTATTATGTTATTGCTAGTGCGTTTTTCTTTGGTCTCTTACTGTTAATTGCCCTGCATAGTGGTGTGCTCTGGATGCAAGATGTGCTGCCTCTACAGCTGCGAATAGGTAACATCTTTTGCTAAATTGTATTTGCGCTTTAGAATTATGTCAATTTATCATTGTTGTTAGTTGTTGTTGTTTAATTATAGTGCTGAAATGTGGACGCAGGGGTGTACTCCATGTGCATGGATATGAAGCGCATTGAGTCATTGACTTTTGAGAAATGCGGCTATATTATAAATGCTGAATTCTCTTCATCAATTCTTCATAATGAAAGACAAAAGAAAAACCAGGCCACAATAACTTAGACTTAGTCGAACACAAAACAATTAAAAATTTATAAACAGTATAACTAATCCCATCCAAGAATAACAAAAAACAACAATCCATAACAAAAATCTTTGAACATTCCTGCGACATCGGAGAGATGGCATCTGGTAAGCGAAATAAATCCTTAGTCACATACTATCTAGTCAGGCACAAATGTTGCTTTTCTCTTAGATTGTGTGCCGCTCAGTTGCTTCAACATGGACTGGTTGCTTATCAAGTTATCCATAGCACTCCTACTTTCATTACAAAATTAACAGTAGCTTAAAAACAAAATGCACCTCCTTCACTCCATCCACCTTTACACACACACCCACAACACCCGCGCGCGCGCCGCGCCGCGGCGCCACACCGGCGCCAGAGCATGCTAAACAGAGGCTAATATTTCGAAGTCACTAGTAAATCACGACCCGCAAATGTTTATGGATGCAGAAAGTGTCTGATTCCATTTAACTATAAGATAGACTCAAGACATAGCATACACTTGACGAATAGTTTCAAGACGCAGCTGACTGATACAGCAATCGAGGTTTCTTGAGCAAACATCCGACCAGTAAAAAACCTTGAATGGAGTCACACATAATCATCTACACTATTGCGAACAAGCGTCTAGAGAGAATTCGAAGATTAAAAGAAAACTGAAAACAAAAGAAACGAGCCCAGAACATAAATTGGGCAGCAAAAGAATCAGGATAGTCCATGACGGAGGCAAAAGAGAAATTGGATGGCCGGGAACAGTGCCCAATAGCCGTTGAAGTAGAACATCAAGATAAAACAATTAACGAAGAAAGCATAATCAGCTGGTGTGAAAGACCTGACTAAGGCACAAAAGCAGAGGAAAGGTTTTACACATCCAAGACAAAGAATGCGGATGTGTCTCACTGTCCGACGACAGGATATCTGAAAAGCATCTTAATGGAAGCAATACTGCCTCCGACCTGCATACTATAGAACCGCAGGAGAGATCAGATGCTCCTTATGCTACCGCAAGCAAGACACAAACAGTACCCTAATCTCGAGAAGAAGTGAGCAACAGCAGTCAGATCGCTGAAAAAGGGTCGGAAGTCAGCAGGGTTCTGACAACACATCCTAGATGAGTTGTTCAAGCTTGCGAGGAGAAGCCCTATGGTATCAGCAATCTACTAAGAATCTGCAACAATGATTGGCAGACAGGAAAATGGCCAACACCAATGAGGACACAAGTCATCTTCATCACCTCCCAGAAAGAAAGATCTAAACAATCGCATAATTACGCAATCATCCTTCAATTGCCACCAAGAATTGCAAGAACGTCATAGTAGCAGATAATATGGAATAGACTGCAATAGCCACAAGCAGAGACCATCATATGCTGAGCGAACAAGCAGGTTTTCGAGCAGGGAACAAGCACAACAGAACAGATATTCAACCTCTCAGAATATATGTGAGCGGTACTTTGCAACATCAACAAGACCTATTACCACGTATTTATCGCATTTTAGAGGCATATTGAAAAGGAGAGTGTCGGCATGCCGAGCTTTGATGTGGCCAACCTAATGAATATTGTTACTAGCATCAATTCATTCAAACTGATCAGAGTACATAAAACAGACTGTACAGCGGTAGCCGCACCAGTTGCAGTGCTACTCAAACTATAACATTGGAGAAATGGTTATTCAGAACAACGTTGTGAGTAAGGCAGGGCTGTTACTCTCACCCACTCTTTTAACCATCTTCCTTGAACGAGAATTCATGGACTGAGCCCTACTGCGATGTGAAAAACACCTCAAAATCATGATGGCTCAGTCAGCTATTTGGTGGCAGTATCGATCACAAACCTCCGCTTCGCAGATGTATTGGATGGAATAGACAGGATCAGAAAAAAGAGTCTTGGTCAGCATACCAGCACCCTTGAATAAAGGCTCCAAAACATACGGCATGGATATATCAGTGCACGAGAAAGACCACACTGATGACTAATAACACCAACAGGCCGTATTCGCACATGATATCAGGGCGTTAATGACAGAGATGCGAAACATGTTCAAAGCTTCAAAGATACTGGGCAAGCATTAGTATCAGACACGGGCTCCAAGCCAGAAGTAGTATGCAGGCAATCTGCACAGACATAAAGCTTTTGTCATAACTTAAACACCATTGGCGAGATAAAAATATCTTCCCTTATCTCCTAAGATCAGACTAATGCATACCTTGTTAATATCACATTTTTGTATATGCCTGTTGGGAATCTATGGCCCCTGACTGCAGATTAAGAGGATGACGAGAGGTAGTACAGGCGTGTGCTGAGATGAGATAGACTTTCGGAGACTCCTCTTGGCATCCTCTACAAAGACCAATAAGCAACCCAAGCGTGCATAACAGAATCCAGCAAACATTGGACCTTGAAGAACCTTTCTAACGTTCGTGGAAAGCGTAACTTAACACGGTTCTGCTTCCATGGGCATGTACAAGATCCAAAGACTTGCAAAGACAGTTTTACTAAGGCAATACCCCCATTACTTCTCCAAGGTCGAAGAAGAAAGAATGGGCAAGACAAGGAGAGCTGGGAGGACTAACATCATGTGAAATAAGCAGGCTAGAATCACAACCCCTAGCAGAAAGGCTAGAAAGATGAGAGGAATGGGAGGGAACTGGCTTGATTCGAGTGCTTTTGAGGGTATGTCCCCACGATCGTCAGATTAGGCGACAGCTAGATAGATAGATAGAATTGTCCTCAATCTGACTTATAAGTCAAGTTCCTATAATATGTAAGTGCATTAATATTTTTGAGCTGTTTGTATTGAACGGATTTTTGTTTCTGAATACATTTTACACTTTTGCGGAGCGTTGTTCCACTAAAACAGCCTCCTGAATTATAGGAAGCTTGTTTTGTACAGATTTATTTCTTGGTCTGGGAAATGTCTAGGCAGTTGATTGCTGCTTGTCGTTCATTAATTTTGATAGCTATTAGGTGATCTTTTTTGTAAAAAATAGAGCTTTCTGATATGAAGTCCTGTTTTTGAATGAGATTTAGATAGAATATATTGTTATGTTTATGATTGCTAGATTATTAGGGAGCACATAGATTTTAATACTAGAACAAGGTTTCACGGTCTTCTGTTTTTTATTATAGGCAATGAATGGATTTCATGATTTGCTTTGCTTTGACTGCCAGCTATCCTCAAGCAGATGATAGCATAATCTAAATGATAGGCAAAATTATGGCACTAGAAAAGAGTCTTGTGTGATATTTTTACGTTTAGGAAGTTCATCGTGCTGCTTATGGGGGCGTTTTTACAATATTTTTTTAAGTTAATGACGTAGATTGTTAAGAAGACGTTTTCTAGTGCATCACATGGTCAGTCTAAGTCAGATTTATCAATTAAATGACCTTTTCAGAATTTTGTGTGAGTCAGCTTCTTCAATAACTTACATTTTATCTATCGCAGCGCTTGGATCCATCCCAGAATTTATTTTTATTTTTTCCTTCTTTTGTCTTAGGGTGGATTAGCTACAAACCATACACTAGATTTTCTAGTTGCATTCTTAAGCGACATGATGGTTTAATTGTGTCCAATATTCCAATCTGATAATCTGTTTTGAAGTTTGGTAAGTGTTAGTCTTTGATAGAAGGGTCCCAGCAGTCACTACAGTAGAGGGAACTGGTGCTTAATCTACGCAAACATTCTATACAGATGCATTCTAGAATATGAAGTCAAGGGTAAGTCATTTCACATAGATTGAAAAAAAGGGGGAACCTAGTACATCCCCACCCGACCACTTCGTGATCTACTCCACATTTTAATACAATGTTAGTTTCTGATGGTTTGATTATTTGCAGTTACTAGCTGCTTCCATCAGACAAAAAACATTTTTACGGAGATTGAATTTATTTTGAGGGTGTTAAGTTTGTATAGATGTGAAGTATTTCGCCAATAGAAGGAGTGACTTGCTAATACATCAAATCTGCGTTTCTCAATGGCACACAAAGAAGCAATTGGTACTATATAGTTTTATTTATGTTGTGTAGACGACTGTCCAGTGAGTTGGTCAAGAGCTGTATGGCAGGAATACAGTTATTTACGAAGCCTGACTGGGATTTATTTTTAGATTGCTTGTTTTCAGAGAGAATATAATGATTGAGGGATATGCTTTTTCAATGGTTTAGACGTTAAGACATTAATAGAATTGAAATTGGTCTGTTATGTTGTTAAGGACCACGGAGATTCACCTGCCATGAATTTGTTCGATTCTGGTAGACTCTTTTGCCCTATTTAAATATGCGGAAGCTCGGAACAGTTGAAATTGGAACTGGCTTTTCATCTTATGCACGTTTATACGCTATTTATGTTACTGTACTTCTCTAACTATAACTGACCAGAAAGCTTGATTATTCTTCCATCCAGATATATCTAGGTCTCAATATTTCCCGCTGTTCTGGAACTTTGTTTGCGAGAGATTAGGCTTTTAACTACGTCTCATGCTTGTCATTTGGCCAGTTAGTTTGAACATGGTGAATCTAATTTGTTCGTGAGTTCTATCATATTGTTCTTAGTAAAAGCGGAGATCATTTTCTACTTGACTTTACAACAATTGTCTTTATAACTTTGCAAGTAGCAATGGCTGAAGATCTGTCATTTCAATTCAATCAGTGTATATTATCTCCTAACATGTCTATTGACTTTTTGATAAAAATGTTAATATAAAATATATATTGATAGGTCTTTCCAGATTTGGCGAGAGTCAGTAGTTTTGCCTTAATCTAACAACTTTTAAAGTAACACTGTTTTTGATTTGCATTTTAGTGAAGTTACTTGGCTTCTTTGCATTCTAAATTTGCCTGCTTTTAAACCATGGGTCTTAAATAGTCTACTTAGTGCATTTCAGATTCTATTATATCGTTCTTATTTGTTTTTTTATCCAAGCCGTACTGTTTCATTTTTTATTTAAACTCTTGTTCTTTATGATAGGCGCGGGGCTATGCTTGTTTGTAAAACTATGAACAAATGTGCATAATCCAAAATTCCAGGCAGCCATTTGTCTGAGTGTCTGATTTGTATATATCTGCCATTTAATGGCGAGTTTATCACGACCTAGAGAAAATCTAGCATACATTGAGTTCATGCTGTTGTGTAGTGAGTGTGTGTTGTGTGTGTGGTGAGTGTGTCTCTGTTCTGTTTCTGATACACCCTGTCTTAGTGTGTGTGTAGTTTGTGCGCGTGCGTGCTTGGTGCTGTGTGCTAGGCGATGGGATGTAGTATGTAGGTGCTTGTTTGTATGTGCCTAAAACCTTGTATACTACCTGTTTCCATGTTTGTATAGGAGTAGCCCAACCCCGCACCCAAGAAACAGCTAAGAAATGGGATAGCGGCCTCCACTTGACTGTACTTCGCCTTCAGACTCTAGATCTAGTTGCCATAGCCACTATTACGGCAGCTAAATAGGGAACAGGCATGGGCTTGACCTACCTCGGGTATGCAAGTCTGGAGCACCGGCGGACGGTCCTGCGGAGGAAACCTACAATGTTCAACAGCGATGAGATAGGGTCGGTTACTTTAGCACTGCGCTATTCGTGTGGAGCACACAGAGGAAGTTGAGGCACTAAAGTATAACTGAGCCATCACTGCCATCCGGTTCCTTTCACAAGTCGTATTGCGGTCATTCCTTGCACTGGAACCATCAGGTGCGTCTCGGACGAGAGAGTGAGGTCGACGGCTCGCGCCAACTCTACTTCACTTATAAACAAAGTCATTTCATTGACAACTCTATCATTCATCCATCATCCATCATCAAATCATGTGGCGATAGGCAAGCGGCAAAGCGACAGGTGTTGCGCCGTACACTTGGCAGTGCGCTAGTTGCAACCTGACACAGGACGGTCTGGCTTAGCAGCGGTCCGACCCTATCCTAGCTGAATGGTTATAGCAGCGGTCTTTAGTAGTGGTTCGGCCATTAGCCGTTTCTGATGCGGACTTAATCCCCTCTGAGCAGAAATACCTCTTCAGGCTATGACTGCTCACCTCTCTTAGCATGAGGAAAGGGCTTACGAAAAGCGTGCCCTCAACATTGCTCCCTGCCTCTAAACAATACTGGTCTAGCCTTACCGCGGTGGGGAGGACCCTTGTTCATGTGGTGTAAAATAGTGGAAAAATCAAGAAAACGAGATTGGCAGCACAGTGTCTGAACCTTGCATAGTTGGAATGATCGGCTACATTTTATCTATCTGCCAACATACTTCTCGACGAGACACGACTGTAGCAAAGCACCCCAGTGACGACTCACTTATCGCGAAGCAACTCGCCAGATACAACATCAGACATTGCCATGCCTTTGTGAGACCAGGCTAGCAGAGAATTAGAGGGGAACTATACAAATCAAGGCACTAGGCTTACACCTTTTTTGGAAGTGGAGTGTCGGTCCTGAAGAGCAGACGTTTGAGGGCTGGAAGTTGGCTTTGCAAGTAGTAAGATACAACACTTGTGACAAGCTGGCTGCGACCCCAAAAGGAAATAAAATGATAGATTTCATTGATATGAGGGATCTCCACCCCTTACTACTCATGGGAAGAATTTTAGATACCCTTTGTCAGTGCTTATGCTCTCCACCATGATCAAATCCAGAGCAGGACATAAGGACAAGTAGGGGGGGCGGGTTTTTCGATAGACTTGATATGTCTTGTTAATTGCCTCATTTCTGCGTTCTTCCCAACGCCGACAAGCTCATCATCTTAGTGACTTCAAGTGCGAGCGTAGGCTGCTGACAGTACGCTGTGGGCAAGGTGTGATTGGAAAGAATGGATTAGTGGACACTGAACTAGCTAACAGACCTACTCCTCCTCTCAGACTTGCTTGGAGCATGACCTTACTGTTATCACAAACACGACTTCTAACCATCTCCCTACACGTAAAGGACTTCATGATGCATCCATCGCCTTCTAGGTCTTGACGCTATCTTATTGACATATGTTATTACCAGGAAGGAGGTGACAGGTAGGATGTTGTGTCACAAAGGCCATGCTGTGGGAGCAAGAATGTGGACAGACACCGTTTACTCATCGTTCTCTAAGCCTTCAGGATTGCATATCCAGACCCCAGGGAGAACGGCACAAGCAGGACTACTTGCGGTCTCTGAGGAACGCCTAGAGCCATTGTGCCTGGGATAGCCCAAAACGTTGGATCATCAGCATGGGGAACACTCCATGAGATGTTGTTATAACACAGCTATGGAGTGCCAATCGGCCTCTTACTTCCAGGCGACACAGGGACTGGTTTGATGAGATATCTGTGAAGAGATCACACATGTTATTAGAAAGCAAGCGCATGTGCCTATAAAGCCCCATCTTCTGAGCCCAACATCAACAAGCAAAAGAAAATATGCCATCATGGAGCGAACAGCTGCTTAGCAATCCAGCTAAAGTGCGTCAGATGCCACGATTGGTATCAGCATTAAAGCAGATGGGATCAAGGATTATGCTGAAGGAATGACATGAAGATACTTCCTCATGGATGACTCCCAAAGATGATCTTATGTCCCACCACTAATCAGATCTCACACTTTCTCAGTGCAGAATGGGTCTACTTCTATCCAGACAACAGACAGTCCTTGAGAGAATGGGATCTTTATGCTGCAAATTTTGACAATGTTTCTAAACATAGTTCCTTCCACCATCACACGACTAAGCTATCTAACCGCCTCCCACAAATTTTTTTTTGACGAGACGATGAGTGCATACTAACCGTTTTGAGGAGATCCAGAATTAGCAATTCCCTACTGTCAGTGTAAAAAGCACTGCGCAACTCATCCCAGTGCTGATCCTAAAAGGGTTATAATTTAGTGGCCAGAACTTTGACCTGAAAAACTTCATGAGCTCTTCCAAGTCGATATGGCAGCAATGAGACACTTCCCGAAGACTTCAAAATGCCTCTCATCATATATCTTTGTATACTAAGAACAAAGGAAACCACCAGGCACTGTGTACAACCACGCGGTATATATTCCCTAGCATTAGTCCATCGCAGGCAATGCACGTACCTGGCCAGAGTACTGCCTAGAACGGCTCACTAGTCCACCTTGAGACCCAAGACCTTCTTCCAGAGAGTCAACTGTGGGTATTTCTGGATAAAAGATCGCCGCGGACTTTCGACATGTGTGTGCATGGCCAGGGGGGGGGGGGGACAGCTCCAAGAGAAGTGTCTAAAGCGAACAAACACTGACCTATTACTCCACCTCTTGTAGATCAGACCAAGGCCTTCGATACTGTTAAGCAGACGAGGCGTCTATGGAGAGTCAAGGCGAATAGTTACAGGTCAAACACCAATGCAAAAATAAAATCTAAAAACCAAAAAAATAAAAATAACAAACAAGAGGAATGCCCAATGAAATATCATCAGCCTCGTACTGTCAGCTTACGATGTGGTATGTGTGGCTCAGAAGTACATAGACAACGATCCGATAGGCCATCTGAACCTCTTCCCAGTCTCCAACGCGAGTGAAGCAGGGCTGTATGTTCTTGCTTTCCCGACCACTGGGTTCAGCCTATGTTTTCGGCAATGCTGCTTCACATGTCGTTCAGAGTATTCCGGATGTGGTAGTCAGCAATCAGGTATACAGCGTCTGATGGAGTCTATCTTCAATACTCATGAGACTTCAAAGCAAAAACCTATGGCGTACTCCCAACAGATTTCATCAACGTACTCTTCTGTTTTGCTCGATGATTGGCCTCAATGTTGACTTCTGAAGCCGACAATTGCAAAGAACTAGTAGATGACAAGTTCTCTGATGCTATTACTGCCAAACAATCTTATGGGTTGACACGATCAGTACCAAGACCGACTGAGGTACAGCTCAACAGCCCACGGTGGATAAGCCCTACGCTTGAACAAACCGATTCGTAAATGACGTGACTCAAATGCTCGTAGCGACAAATTTTACTTATTTTAGCAGTACCCTTCCGCCTACAGTAAGCCATTGATGATGAATGTCAACACAGATCGCCAATAGCAAGCTTCCTGCCTTTGGCAGACTCTCGAAAGATGTGTGCGACAGAGAGCCCATCTCACGAAACCACAGATCAACGTCTACAAGCGGTAGTGTCTCACACACTGCTCTATATGGACTCATGAGTCATTGGAAGCTCTCACAACGCCTTGCCTAAAAGCTGAAACCCACCTTCTCACTCCACTCTGTTGGAAAAAACTTTTCCCCCCCCCCCCCCGTTTGCCATCAAGTCTGGCAGAGACAACGATCCAAGACCACTGAGGGTGATTCCCTCACTAGAAGCCAAACTTCCTTTCCAGCAAACTCACACCATCCATGATTTTCCGGACCAGCTTCGATTGGGTTTTTTAGGCAGGCCATGTAGTTTCCCATGCAGACCATAGCGCTCCCAAGAAACTTTCTGTTGGCGAACTTCTGCATTGGAAATAGCAGCTCCCATGGGAGGCCAAAGGAACGCTTTCTACAGCGAAACTCTGAAAAGCCTCACTGAACAGACCTTCAACTTTTGAGATAAACTCATTGGGAGCAAAAGGTAGCATGGAACCTATGATTGGCTCACAATAGTGGCGAGCAGCTGCTACAGCAGCAATTGGCCGCTAAGGCTCACACAAAACAACAGAAATTTGCGACGGTTTTGAGCAGAGCCTAGGCATAGACAGCGAAAAGATAGAGCTCAAGTCATCAAAATGCAGACCTACTTTATACCATGTCCACTACTGCTCAAGAACTTTATCAAGCGCGCCGATGGCCAAATAAGTCATCCTTCGCCAACCCACAGAACTCGGACCTTCCAATCAGTATGAATCTGATATGGTCATATCGATCCGCATGACGAAGAAGAAATGCGTTTCCGTAAGAAGAAAGTGTAGTGCATATTGTGTGTGTGTGTGTGTGTGTGCCGTGTGATGTGTGTGATGTGTGTGTGGTGTCGTTCTGTGTGATGTGATGTCGTGTGTGTGTGTGACGTGTGGATGTGTGTGTGTTGTGTGTGTTTGTGTGTGTGTGTGGGTGCATTGACCTCGTTGCGCTTTTATGTTTATTCTCGTGTGTTGATTCAATCGGCGAGTTGTCGCTGTTATTGGAATCGTGCTGTCTATGTGTGATATGCCCAGGGGTTTTTTATTTGTGTTTTTTCTTTATACCCGTGTTTATGACTCTCTGTGTTGTACTGGTTGCTTCCTGTGCGCGCGTGCATCCGCGCGTTTATGCTATTGTGAAGTGATGTATTAGCATGGTTTTCCCCTTAATTACCACTACACAAAAGCCAGATTACAGCCAGAAATAACAAACAAAACCAACAATGAAGTCAGCAGTGATGGTTTTCTAGCAGTCTTGTCCTGTCTGTAATGGAGGTGACCTGGGCAAAGTTCATTTTCAAAGGGGATGTGTTTTACATAGGCCTCTGGCAATGGCGCTCTTTCATTTTGCATTTGTGTGCATTCTTGATGTCTCATGCGTGCCGCGAATGCATGCATGCATTGCATGCATGCACACAACACGTGTGCAGCTATTAACACACACACACGAACACACAACACACACAACACACAACCCCACACCACCACAACGAGGTACGCAGCAAATATGTTGAATCCTAGTTCCAGATCCTTTTCGACAAGAGTAGTCCATTGTGTGCTTGGTTGCGGAACAAATGACAAATTTCAAAATTGTATAAACAAGAGGATCTGGAATGTTAAAAAATCTGAATAGGCCAATGATTAGCTTATACTCTATTTTTTTTCGATAAAAAATAAAAAAAACACAAACCACAACATACCACACACACACGCCCACACAACACGCACGCACAAACACACACACCACACACACAAACACACACACACACACACAACACACAACACCAAAACCCACACCCCCACAAAAACACACACCACAACACACAGATGTGGACTCAAAGCACATGGTGGGAACGGGATTAGCCATGTGCGCTTTTAGAGCATTTTGCGCATTGTGTTATGTGATTGCTGATCCTGCGGTTCGAATCCCATTCAAAAGAGGATTTTCATCCCCTGAACTTTACATCATTATCTAGACCGACTGCAACTCTCCTCCAAAAGTCCTTAGATGAGACTATAACGAGGTACGTTGCTGAAACTTCTTGCCACACACGCCTAAATCCTGTCTCCGCTTTTTACGAAAGAGTGATTAGGCCGCATTCGTTGACGTGGTAGTGAAACTATGCGAATATATTATAGATTATATAGGATATATATAGATTATATATATATATAATAAATACTATTATATCTATTTCTTATGCTATATATATTTATATAACTAGATTATATATATACTTATATATAGACTTAATTATATATAAGAGTCCACTATAAATATATATAAATAAATAAAAATATATCATATCTATGATTATATATCGAGTATTCCATATATATTAAATATATAATTATAATACTATATAAACTATTATATATCTCTTACGTTTATATACGTTATATATATCTATCGCAATTCCACACAAGGTTCTAGTTCTATTTATACACCATACTGCCGAAGTTGGAGGAACGGGATATAGTCAGTGGTGCCGGTTCGTCGCCGAGCACTCGCTCTTCCCCCAGCTCTAAGGTTTAAGCAAGAATCGAGCAGTGACGTTACCACTTAGGGTAGGGTGACCGTTTGCGCCGCCTTTGCATTCATTCCAGTTCCCTGATTCACCAGCCTGCAAACTGGCGTACACTGCCTTCTTCTTAGTGGTCAGGGAAGGTATTAGCACAAGGTGGAGGAGATTGGGCGACGCTCTCGAATATGATGACCCTGAAAAGACACAATTAGGTTTCTGACGCTCTCTGACCTCCCACATTGATGACCACATTTAGCTATATGAGGACACTTTACTCTTGACTCCTCCGAATTTAGTGAATAGTAGCTACACCTTAATGTAGGGTAAATACGGATCGCTCATTGCCTAAATCTCACAATTGCGTCAACCTTGTGAGTTCTGATGGCAGCAGATAGCGAACAAAAATAAACACAACCCAAACTCTTCAAATAGGGCCATGAAGTGAGCCAGCAGTTCAGCGGCATAGCTAGTCTAAATAAATGAGACTGGGGAGGAAGAAAGAGGTGGGGGGTGAGCTGGAATAAGCCAGGGGAGGGGAGTACGAAAAAGTACTCCACTTCCTCCCCCCATCTTCGCTCCGTACAGTTAACAGCACTGCACCCTGTACCTCTCCCCCATTCCTCTTGTATGTATAACTTGATAGAATTCATACAAAAACGACCATTACCTTTGTGCTATGAACGTACACTTGCTATCTTACAGATTATCAAAATAAAACAGACATGAAAGCCTGATCTGATTATGATTTTGCTTTTGAGCAGTGGACTTTGTTGTTTGTAGGTTTGTTTAACATAAACAGTTTAACTTTACTGCCTAAAAAATGCAACAGAGAAGACAATTGTGTGTGTGTGTGCTATATGTGTGTGTGCGTGTGTGTGCTAAGTGTGGATCAATGTGCTGTGTGTGTGTGCTGTCATGGTCGTTTTATGTGTTGACTGTGTGTGTAAGTGTGTGGTAAGTGTGTCTCGGTTCGACTGTGTATAGTGCGTGTGTGTGTGTGTCTTTTGGGTGTTTTTTGCTGGGGAAGATTTCTGAGGATAAGAATTCTAGTGAATAGAGTTTCTCGTGATCGAAATTGTATTGTCCCTTAGAAGTGAGGATGTTGATTAGGATAGGTGGGGGGGAGGTCGTGTGTTGTGGAAGTAACTACTGGTGAATTGAGTTTATTGTGTCGAATTGTATCTGTCCTTTAGAAGTGTGGGTTGTTGTATAGGTAAGGGGTGGGGTTTGTTGTGTGGGATGTAACTCTGCGTGAATTTGATTTAATGTGTGTTATCGAAATTGTATTGGATCCCTTTAGAATGTGTGCAGGACCGAAGGACGGGGAGGCGGGGGTGTTGTTGGCTAGCTGGAAGTAACTCTGGTGAATTGATTTATTGTTCGAAATTTTGCTATTGCCACTTTAATGCAGTGGAGTGCGGGTGGGGAGGGGGCTGGAGGGGACGGCATGGAGATTTTCGCTGCGAAGTAACTCTAATCTGGTGAATACTATTTCTATTGTCAAACTTTTAGTTGTACCCTTGTTTACAGTCTCATGCCTTGTGTGTGTGTGTGTGTGTGTGTGTGTGATAGTGTGTGTGTGCTTAGCTATGTGTGTGTGGTTTTTTTCTTCTTTTAGTGTTGTGTTTGATGTGTGTGTGCTACAAATTTCTTGTGTCGTGTGTGCGGTCTTTTTTCACGTCTCTCATGAAACGATATGGGTGTGTGTGTGTGTGTTGTGGTGGTGTGTGTCTTGTCGTCGTGTGTAGTGTGCGTGTGCTTTTGTAGCATGTTGTGTGTGTGTTGTATGTTAGGTAGTGTGCTGTGTGTGTGTGTGTGTGTGTGTTGTGTGTGTGGTGCATGTTGTTGTTGTTCCTGTGTGTGTACTTGATAATTATGTTGTGTGTCGTTGTGGATGGTGGGTGGTATGCCGATATTTATTGAAATACCACTTTTGTTTTATTTTTCTACTAGTCTCCGTCATTTCTGTCTGTACGCACTCAGCTTTTCTATGCTCTCTCTACTCTCTGTATTCTTATCTCTGTCTTCTCTCATCTCACTCTTGATCATGCAATGCATATGTAGCATGTTTAAAGTGCTGAAAAAACTAGGTGATTTCAGTGCTGTTGAATGCGGCTGCTGATTGGCTACGATGACAAAGCAGGAAGAAGGACAGTTGGAATGCGAAGGATAGTAGTTGAGTCTGTTTTCACGATATTTTCAAGGATAAAAGAGTAGGTTGGACAGAGAGTCTGTAATTTTCAGAATGTTCGGGTCAATGGTCATGCTTATTTGGTAATGGTGTGACTAAGCCGTTTTTCTAGCATGATCCCATATTCCACACTCACACCCCCCCCCCACAATTTAGAAGAGATGAAGTTTACTATCTTTGTGATAGTGGGTATAAGCTGTTGGCAGACACTGCAGCGAAAAGAGAGAAGTAGTCTTTATATGTAGCGCGTACGAGATCAGTTAGCGTTTTATAGTCATATACTTTCATTGTATCATACTTTTGATTGCATGAAATAGACAAAGGACAGGAAGGAGTGCCAGAAATGAGGATACAAATTACAGGTCATGAGAAAGGAGTCTGATCCTATGCTAGAGCGAAATGTTGCGGATTTTGTCAGAAAAGAATCAGAAAAATATAGAAGAAAGTTCAGGGTGTGTTGTAGATAGAAGGCCAGATGCGGGCTAAGCCTTCCGCCGATCAAGGCCAGAGTGGATGTACGACGGAAAGAAGAAGATTTCATAGATGTGCTATCAAGTAACTTGAGAGTTGAGTAGATACTTTGTGATTTGCCTGAATAGATTAAAGGTTTTGACTTCTGTTGATTTTGGTTTACGAAGAGACTGTTTGTTTATTGAGCTTTTTTTTTCGCCGTATTACGTTCTAGTTGTCGGCTAGGTTTGCGTCTTTGCGAAGATCATTGCGATCCTCATCATTAGAATGATGTCACCATGTCCAGTGAGGCTCCCCTACATCTGGGTTTGATTAAGATACCCATACCTTTATCTGTACCTGAGAATAATTCTGCTCCCTGCCCCTCAAAGCTGTTAGGGTGGCCCGTTATGATATTAGTCGGCTAGCCCATCTAGTACTTTCAGCAGAGTGATGGCAGTACATTTTAAGTTGTCAGAAATCACAAGTGCAAGTCAATATGTTTTTATTTCATGATGGTATTTAAATACTTAAAAATTATAATATGCAAAGCATTTGCTTTATTTTCATACAAGCATCTATCTAGCCAACCACAAAATTGATCAGTATTAATCTACCTACTATTTATTACATAACCTGAATAGTAATAAAAAACTTAACTCCAAAAGAAAAATAGCGAAACAGAGGGAAAAGAGAAGAAAGCAAACACACATCACATTACGCGCGCGCCGCGCGCCGCACGACAAAATAACAACAAAAAATTACCACAAGCAAAAATGCCACCCATCCCCCCAAACAATGAAAAATGCACTGAATAAATATCTACCACACATGCAAGGCGCCCACAGCACACCACACACACGCGCGCCGCGCGCGCGCGCGCAACACAACGCACATTAACACACACACCAAACACAACGCAACACAAACACACTACACACACATTAATATCCATATTCATATACCCAGTTAATACACGCTGCGCATCTCTCGCTACTACTTAGATTTGGTTTAATATGGAAAATGAGAGAAAAAGTTAAAAAATATCAAACAAAATATATCGGTTAAATTATCTTTGCCCATTCCATTGTCATCATACTTTATAAATTAATGACACCAACACAGAAACAGCCCACATAACCCCCCTACAAAAAAAAAACAAAAAATTAACCCCATATGCAACTCCTGTTATTATCGGATTATTAAAAATGTATGAACAGTATACACGCTTGCCGAGCTTGAATTCAGAACTCTGCTGCCAGGCCTCATCTTGGATAAGATGCAAAGGGACCATGTGCAAGTCATGTATACATTAGGAGCCTTCATTGGTTACTGTTAATGGGCACGCTAGTCAGTACAAAGTGGGCGGTCTGCATACGTCAACTCTGACAGGCTTTGCCTTGCTCCATCCTCTATAGTCAGTGCTCTTGAAAACACGCACACAACTAAGGACTTGGGTCTTACGTAATGCACTAATCTTACCTTGTTGTACCCATTATCAACTCAAACGCAGATTTATGTCGCATAGCATTCTTTTCGCGATGTTGCCTGCGCCACGATCTGGAAACTTCTCTGCACAGCGTCAGACATGCCCCCCACGCTGACTATCCCTAGTTTAAGTCTTCATACTGATCGACACATATCTCTTTAATGCTATTCTACCTTTAGCTAGTTTAAGTTAGATTATAGTATTGTCTTGAACCGGCTTGCCGAATTTGTACACACCTGCTAGGCTAATTCATGTGCATGCTGCTGTTTGGAGTTAGTGGCTTATTATTTGCTTATTTATCTGTCTACGTATTATGTTATTGCTAGTGCGTTTTTCTTTGGTCTCTTACTGTTAATTGCCCTGCATAGTGGTGTGCTCTGGATGCAAGATGTGCTGCCTCTACAGCTGCGAATAGGTAACATCTTTTGCTAAATTGTATTTGCGCTTTAGAATTATGTCAATTTATCATTGTTGTTAGTTGTTGTTGTTTAATTATAGTGCTGAAATGTGGACGCAGGGGTGTACTCCATGTGCATGGATATGAAGCGCATTGAGTCATTGACTTTTGAGAAATGCGGCTATATTATAAATGCTGAATTCTCTTCATCAATTCTTCATAATGAAAGACAAAAGAAAAACCAGGCCACAATAACTTAGACTTAGTCGAACACAAAACAATTAAAAATTTATAAACAGTATAACTAATCCCATCCAAGAATAACAAAAAACAACAATCCATAACAAAAATCTTTGAACATTCCTGCGACATCGGAGAGATGGCATCTGGTAAGCGAAATAAATCCTTAGTCACATACTATCTAGTCAGGCACAAATGTTGCTTTTCTCTTAGATTGTGTGCCGCTCAGTTGCTTCAACATGGACTGGTTGCTTATCAAGTTATCCATAGCACTCCTACTTTCATTACAAAATTAACAGTAGCTTAAAAACAAAATGCACCTCCTTCACTCCATCCACCTTTACACACACACCCACAACACCCGCGCGCGCGCCGCGCCGCGGCGCCACACCGGCGCCAGAGCATGCTAAACAGAGGCTAATATTTCGAAGTCACTAGTAAATCACGACCCGCAAATGTTTATGGATGCAGAAAGTGTCTGATTCCATTTAACTATAAGATAGACTCAAGACATAGCATACACTTGACGAATAGTTTCAAGACGCAGCTGACTGATACAGCAATCGAGGTTTCTTGAGCAAACATCCGACCAGTAAAAAACCTTGAATGGAGTCACACATAATCATCTACACTATTGCGAACAAGCGTCTAGAGAGAATTCGAAGATTAAAAGAAAACTGAAAACAAAAGAAACGAGCCCAGAACATAAATTGGGCAGCAAAAGAATCAGGATAGTCCATGACGGAGGCAAAAGAGAAATTGGATGGCCGGGAACAGTGCCCAATAGCCGTTGAAGTAGAACATCAAGATAAAACAATTAACGAAGAAAGCATAATCAGCTGGTGTGAAAGACCTGACTAAGGCACAAAAGCAGAGGAAAGGTTTTACACATCCAAGACAAAGAATGCGGATGTGTCTCACTGTCCGACGACAGGATATCTGAAAAGCATCTTAATGGAAGCAATACTGCCTCCGACCTGCATACTATAGAACCGCAGGAGAGATCAGATGCTCCTTATGCTACCGCAAGCAAGACACAAACAGTACCCTAATCTCGAGAAGAAGTGAGCAACAGCAGTCAGATCGCTGAAAAAGGGTCGGAAGTCAGCAGGGTTCTGACAACACATCCTAGATGAGTTGTTCAAGCTTGCGAGGAGAAGCCCTATGGTATCAGCAATCTACTAAGAATCTGCAACAATGATTGGCAGACAGGAAAATGGCCAACACCAATGAGGACACAAGTCATCTTCATCACCTCCCAGAAAGAAAGATCTAAACAATCGCATAATTACGCAATCATCCTTCAATTGCCACCAAGAATTGCAAGAACGTCATAGTAGCAGATAATATGGAATAGACTGCAATAGCCACAAGCAGAGACCATCATATGCTGAGCGAACAAGCAGGTTTTCGAGCAGGGAACAAGCACAACAGAACAGATATTCAACCTCTCAGAATATATGTGAGCGGTACTTTGCAACATCAACAAGACCTATTACCACGTATTTATCGCATTTTAGAGGCATATTGAAAAGGAGAGTGTCGGCATGCCGAGCTTTGATGTGGCCAACCTAATGAATATTGTTACTAGCATCAATTCATTCAAACTGATCAGAGTACATAAAACAGACTGTACAGCGGTAGCCGCACCAGTTGCAGTGCTACTCAAACTATAACATTGGAGAAATGGTTATTCAGAACAACGTTGTGAGTAAGGCAGGGCTGTTACTCTCACCCACTCTTTTAACCATCTTCCTTGAACGAGAATTCATGGACTGAGCCCTACTGCGATGTGAAAAACACCTCAAAATCATGATGGCTCAGTCAGCTATTTGGTGGCAGTATCGATCACAAACCTCCGCTTCGCAGATGTATTGGATGGAATAGACAGGATCAGAAAAAAGAGTCTTGGTCAGCATACCAGCACCCTTGAATAAAGGCTCCAAAACATACGGCATGGATATATCAGTGCACGAGAAAGACCACACTGATGACTAATAACACCAACAGGCCGTATTCGCACATGATATCAGGGCGTTAATGACAGAGATGCGAAACATGTTCAAAGCTTCAAAGATACTGGGCAAGCATTAGTATCAGACACGGGCTCCAAGCCAGAAGTAGTATGCAGGCAATCTGCACAGACATAAAGCTTTTGTCATAACTTAAACACCATTGGCGAGATAAAAATATCTTCCCTTATCTCCTAAGATCAGACTAATGCATACCTTGTTAATATCACATTTTTGTATATGCCTGTTGGGAATCTATGGCCCCTGACTGCAGATTAAGAGGATGACGAGAGGTAGTACAGGCGTGTGCTGAGATGAGATAGACTTTCGGAGACTCCTCTTGGCATCCTCTACAAAGACCAATAAGCAACCCAAGCGTGCATAACAGAATCCAGCAAACATTGGACCTTGAAGAACCTTTCTAACGTTCGTGGAAAGCGTAACTTAACACGGTTCTGCTTCCATGGGCATGTACAAGATCCAAAGACTTGCAAAGACAGTTTTACTAAGGCAATACCCCCATTACTTCTCCAAGGTCGAAGAAGAAAGAATGGGCAAGACAAGGAGAGCTGGGAGGACTAACATCATGTGAAATAAGCAGGCTAGAATCACAACCCCTAGCAGAAAGGCTAGAAAGATGAGAGGAATGGGAGGGAACTGGCTTGATTCGAGTGCTTTTGAGGGTATGTCCCCACGATCGTCAGATTAGGCGACAGCTAGATAGATAGATAGAATTGTCCTCAATCTGACTTATAAGTCAAGTTCCTATAATATGTAAGTGCATTAATATTTTTGAGCTGTTTGTATTGAACGGATTTTTGTTTCTGAATACATTTTACACTTTTGCGGAGCGTTGTTCCACTAAAACAGCCTCCTGAATTATAGGAAGCTTGTTTTGTACAGATTTATTTCTTGGTCTGGGAAATGTCTAGGCAGTTGATTGCTGCTTGTCGTTCATTAATTTTGATAGCTATTAGGTGATCTTTTTTGTAAAAAATAGAGCTTTCTGATATGAAGTCCTGTTTTTGAATGAGATTTAGATAGAATATATTGTTATGTTTATGATTGCTAGATTATTAGGGAGCACATAGATTTTAATACTAGAACAAGGTTTCACGGTCTTCTGTTTTTTATTATAGGCAATGAATGGATTTCATGATTTGCTTTGCTTTGACTGCCAGCTATCCTCAAGCAGATGATAGCATAATCTAAATGATAGGCAAAATTATGGCACTAGAAAAGAGTCTTGTGTGATATTTTTACGTTTAGGAAGTTCATCGTGCTGCTTATGGGGGCGTTTTTACAATATTTTTTTAAGTTAATGACGTAGATTGTTAAGAAGACGTTTTCTAGTGCATCACATGGTCAGTCTAAGTCAGATTTATCAATTAAATGACCTTTTCAGAATTTTGTGTGAGTCAGCTTCTTCAATAACTTACATTTTATCTATCGCAGCGCTTGGATCCATCCCAGAATTTATTTTTATTTTTTCCTTCTTTTGTCTTAGGGTGGATTAGCTACAAACCATACACTAGATTTTCTAGTTGCATTCTTAAGCGACATGATGGTTTAATTGTGTCCAATATTCCAATCTGATAATCTGTTTTGAAGTTTGGTAAGTGTTAGTCTTTGATAGAAGGGTCCCAGCAGTCACTACAGTAGAGGGAACTGGTGCTTAATCTACGCAAACATTCTATACAGATGCATTCTAGAATATGAAGTCAAGGGTAAGTCATTTCACATAGATTGAAAAAAAGGGGGAACCTAGTACATCCCCACCCGACCACTTCGTGATCTACTCCACATTTTAATACAATGTTAGTTTCTGATGGTTTGATTATTTGCAGTTACTAGCTGCTTCCATCAGACAAAAAACATTTTTACGGAGATTGAATTTATTTTGAGGGTGTTAAGTTTGTATAGATGTGAAGTATTTCGCCAATAGAAGGAGTGACTTGCTAATACATCAAATCTGCGTTTCTCAATGGCACACAAAGAAGCAATTGGTACTATATAGTTTTATTTATGTTGTGTAGACGACTGTCCAGTGAGTTGGTCAAGAGCTGTATGGCAGGAATACAGTTATTTACGAAGCCTGACTGGGATTTATTTTTAGATTGCTTGTTTTCAGAGAGAATATAATGATTGAGGGATATGCTTTTTCAATGGTTTAGACGTTAAGACATTAATAGAATTGAAATTGGTCTGTTATGTTGTTAAGGACCACGGAGATTCACCTGCCATGAATTTGTTCGATTCTGGTAGACTCTTTTGCCCTATTTAAATATGCGGAAGCTCGGAACAGTTGAAATTGGAACTGGCTTTTCATCTTATGCACGTTTATACGCTATTTATGTTACTGTACTTCTCTAACTATAACTGACCAGAAAGCTTGATTATTCTTCCATCCAGATATATCTAGGTCTCAATATTTCCCGCTGTTCTGGAACTTTGTTTGCGAGAGATTAGGCTTTTAACTACGTCTCATGCTTGTCATTTGGCCAGTTAGTTTGAACATGGTGAATCTAATTTGTTCGTGAGTTCTATCATATTGTTCTTAGTAAAAGCGGAGATCATTTTCTACTTGACTTTACAACAATTGTCTTTATAACTTTGCAAGTAGCAATGGCTGAAGATCTGTCATTTCAATTCAATCAGTGTATATTATCTCCTAACATGTCTATTGACTTTTTGATAAAAATGTTAATATAAAATATATATTGATAGGTCTTTCCAGATTTGGCGAGAGTCAGTAGTTTTGCCTTAATCTAACAACTTTTAAAGTAACACTGTTTTTGATTTGCATTTTAGTGAAGTTACTTGGCTTCTTTGCATTCTAAATTTGCCTGCTTTTAAACCATGGGTCTTAAATAGTCTACTTAGTGCATTTCAGATTCTATTATATCGTTCTTATTTGTTTTTTTATCCAAGCCGTACTGTTTCATTTTTTATTTAAACTCTTGTTCTTTATGATAGGCGCGGGGCTATGCTTGTTTGTAAAACTATGAACAAATGTGCATAATCCAAAATTCCAGGCAGCCATTTGTCTGAGTGTCTGATTTGTATATATCTGCCATTTAATGGCGAGTTTATCACGACCTAGAGAAAATCTAGCATACATTGAGTTCATGCTGTTGTGTAGTGAGTGTGTGTTGTGTGTGTGGTGAGTGTGTCTCTGTTCTGTTTCTGATACACCCTGTCTTAGTGTGTGTGTAGTTTGTGCGCGTGCGTGCTTGGTGCTGTGTGCTAGGCGATGGGATGTAGTATGTAGGTGCTTGTTTGTATGTGCCTAAAACCTTGTATACTACCTGTTTCCATGTTTGTATAGGAGTAGCCCAACCCCGCACCCAAGAAACAGCTAAGAAATGGGATAGCGGCCTCCACTTGACTGTACTTCGCCTTCAGACTCTAGATCTAGTTGCCATAGCCACTATTACGGCAGCTAAATAGGGAACAGGCATGGGCTTGACCTACCTCGGGTATGCAAGTCTGGAGCACCGGCGGACGGTCCTGCGGAGGAAACCTACAATGTTCAACAGCGATGAGATAGGGTCGGTTACTTTAGCACTGCGCTATTCGTGTGGAGCACACAGAGGAAGTTGAGGCACTAAAGTATAACTGAGCCATCACTGCCATCCGGTTCCTTTCACAAGTCGTATTGCGGTCATTCCTTGCACTGGAACCATCAGGTGCGTCTCGGACGAGAGAGTGAGGTCGACGGCTCGCGCCAACTCTACTTCACTTATAAACAAAGTCATTTCATTGACAACTCTATCATTCATCCATCATCCATCATCAAATCATGTGGCGATAGGCAAGCGGCAAAGCGACAGGTGTTGCGCCGTACACTTGGCAGTGCGCTAGTTGCAACCTGACACAGGACGGTCTGGCTTAGCAGCGGTCCGACCCTATCCTAGCTGAATGGTTATAGCAGCGGTCTTTAGTAGTGGTTCGGCCATTAGCCGTTTCTGATGCGGACTTAATCCCCTCTGAGCAGAAATACCTCTTCAGGCTATGACTGCTCACCTCTCTTAGCATGAGGAAAGGGCTTACGAAAAGCGTGCCCTCAACATTGCTCCCTGCCTCTAAACAATACTGGTCTAGCCTTACCGCGGTGGGGAGGACCCTTGTTCATGTGGTGTAAAATAGTGGAAAAATCAAGAAAACGAGATTGGCAGCACAGTGTCTGAACCTTGCATAGTTGGAATGATCGGCTACATTTTATCTATCTGCCAACATACTTCTCGACGAGACACGACTGTAGCAAAGCACCCCAGTGACGACTCACTTATCGCGAAGCAACTCGCCAGATACAACATCAGACATTGCCATGCCTTTGTGAGACCAGGCTAGCAGAGAATTAGAGGGGAACTATACAAATCAAGGCACTAGGCTTACACCTTTTTTGGAAGTGGAGTGTCGGTCCTGAAGAGCAGACGTTTGAGGGCTGGAAGTTGGCTTTGCAAGTAGTAAGATACAACACTTGTGACAAGCTGGCTGCGACCCCAAAAGGAAATAAAATGATAGATTTCATTGATATGAGGGATCTCCACCCCTTACTACTCATGGGAAGAATTTTAGATACCCTTTGTCAGTGCTTATGCTCTCCACCATGATCAAATCCAGAGCAGGACATAAGGACAAGTAGGGGGGGCGGGTTTTTCGATAGACTTGATATGTCTTGTTAATTGCCTCATTTCTGCGTTCTTCCCAACGCCGACAAGCTCATCATCTTAGTGACTTCAAGTGCGAGCGTAGGCTGCTGACAGTACGCTGTGGGCAAGGTGTGATTGGAAAGAATGGATTAGTGGACACTGAACTAGCTAACAGACCTACTCCTCCTCTCAGACTTGCTTGGAGCATGACCTTACTGTTATCACAAACACGACTTCTAACCATCTCCCTACACGTAAAGGACTTCATGATGCATCCATCGCCTTCTAGGTCTTGACGCTATCTTATTGACATATGTTATTACCAGGAAGGAGGTGACAGGTAGGATGTTGTGTCACAAAGGCCATGCTGTGGGAGCAAGAATGTGGACAGACACCGTTTACTCATCGTTCTCTAAGCCTTCAGGATTGCATATCCAGACCCCAGGGAGAACGGCACAAGCAGGACTACTTGCGGTCTCTGAGGAACGCCTAGAGCCATTGTGCCTGGGATAGCCCAAAACGTTGGATCATCAGCATGGGGAACACTCCATGAGATGTTGTTATAACACAGCTATGGAGTGCCAATCGGCCTCTTACTTCCAGGCGACACAGGGACTGGTTTGATGAGATATCTGTGAAGAGATCACACATGTTATTAGAAAGCAAGCGCATGTGCCTATAAAGCCCCATCTTCTGAGCCCAACATCAACAAGCAAAAGAAAATATGCCATCATGGAGCGAACAGCTGCTTAGCAATCCAGCTAAAGTGCGTCAGATGCCACGATTGGTATCAGCATTAAAGCAGATGGGATCAAGGATTATGCTGAAGGAATGACATGAAGATACTTCCTCATGGATGACTCCCAAAGATGATCTTATGTCCCACCACTAATCAGATCTCACACTTTCTCAGTGCAGAATGGGTCTACTTCTATCCAGACAACAGACAGTCCTTGAGAGAATGGGATCTTTATGCTGCAAATTTTGACAATGTTTCTAAACATAGTTCCTTCCACCATCACACGACTAAGCTATCTAACCGCCTCCCACAAATTTTTTTTTGACGAGACGATGAGTGCATACTAACCGTTTTGAGGAGATCCAGAATTAGCAATTCCCTACTGTCAGTGTAAAAAGCACTGCGCAACTCATCCCAGTGCTGATCCTAAAAGGGTTATAATTTAGTGGCCAGAACTTTGACCTGAAAAACTTCATGAGCTCTTCCAAGTCGATATGGCAGCAATGAGACACTTCCCGAAGACTTCAAAATGCCTCTCATCATATATCTTTGTATACTAAGAACAAAGGAAACCACCAGGCACTGTGTACAACCACGCGGTATATATTCCCTAGCATTAGTCCATCGCAGGCAATGCACGTACCTGGCCAGAGTACTGCCTAGAACGGCTCACTAGTCCACCTTGAGACCCAAGACCTTCTTCCAGAGAGTCAACTGTGGGTATTTCTGGATAAAAGATCGCCGCGGACTTTCGACATGTGTGTGCATGGCCAGGGGGGGGGGGGGACAGCTCCAAGAGAAGTGTCTAAAGCGAACAAACACTGACCTATTACTCCACCTCTTGTAGATCAGACCAAGGCCTTCGATACTGTTAAGCAGACGAGGCGTCTATGGAGAGTCAAGGCGAATAGTTACAGGTCAAACACCAATGCAAAAATAAAATCTAAAAACCAAAAAAATAAAAATAACAAACAAGAGGAATGCCCAATGAAATATCATCAGCCTCGTACTGTCAGCTTACGATGTGGTATGTGTGGCTCAGAAGTACATAGACAACGATCCGATAGGCCATCTGAACCTCTTCCCAGTCTCCAACGCGAGTGAAGCAGGGCTGTATGTTCTTGCTTTCCCGACCACTGGGTTCAGCCTATGTTTTCGGCAATGCTGCTTCACATGTCGTTCAGAGTATTCCGGATGTGGTAGTCAGCAATCAGGTATACAGCGTCTGATGGAGTCTATCTTCAATACTCATGAGACTTCAAAGCAAAAACCTATGGCGTACTCCCAACAGATTTCATCAACGTACTCTTCTGTTTTGCTCGATGATTGGCCTCAATGTTGACTTCTGAAGCCGACAATTGCAAAGAACTAGTAGATGACAAGTTCTCTGATGCTATTACTGCCAAACAATCTTATGGGTTGACACGATCAGTACCAAGACCGACTGAGGTACAGCTCAACAGCCCACGGTGGATAAGCCCTACGCTTGAACAAACCGATTCGTAAATGACGTGACTCAAATGCTCGTAGCGACAAATTTTACTTATTTTAGCAGTACCCTTCCGCCTACAGTAAGCCATTGATGATGAATGTCAACACAGATCGCCAATAGCAAGCTTCCTGCCTTTGGCAGACTCTCGAAAGATGTGTGCGACAGAGAGCCCATCTCACGAAACCACAGATCAACGTCTACAAGCGGTAGTGTCTCACACACTGCTCTATATGGACTCATGAGTCATTGGAAGCTCTCACAACGCCTTGCCTAAAAGCTGAAACCCACCTTCTCACTCCACTCTGTTGGAAAAAACTTTTCCCCCCCCCCCCCCGTTTGCCATCAAGTCTGGCAGAGACAACGATCCAAGACCACTGAGGGTGATTCCCTCACTAGAAGCCAAACTTCCTTTCCAGCAAACTCACACCATCCATGATTTTCCGGACCAGCTTCGATTGGGTTTTTTAGGCAGGCCATGTAGTTTCCCATGCAGACCATAGCGCTCCCAAGAAACTTTCTGTTGGCGAACTTCTGCATTGGAAATAGCAGCTCCCATGGGAGGCCAAAGGAACGCTTTCTACAGCGAAACTCTGAAAAGCCTCACTGAACAGACCTTCAACTTTTGAGATAAACTCATTGGGAGCAAAAGGTAGCATGGAACCTATGATTGGCTCACAATAGTGGCGAGCAGCTGCTACAGCAGCAATTGGCCGCTAAGGCTCACACAAAACAACAGAAATTTGCGACGGTTTTGAGCAGAGCCTAGGCATAGACAGCGAAAAGATAGAGCTCAAGTCATCAAAATGCAGACCTACTTTATACCATGTCCACTACTGCTCAAGAACTTTATCAAGCGCGCCGATGGCCAAATAAGTCATCCTTCGCCAACCCACAGAACTCGGACCTTCCAATCAGTATGAATCTGATATGGTCATATCGATCCGCATGACGAAGAAGAAATGCGTTTCCGTAAGAAGAAAGTGTAGTGCATATTGTGTGTGTGTGTGTGTGTGTGCCGTGTGATGTGTGTGATGTGTGTGTGGTGTCGTTCTGTGTGATGTGATGTCGTGTGTGTGTGTGACGTGTGGATGTGTGTGTGTTGTGTGTGTTTGTGTGTGTGTGTGGGTGCATTGACCTCGTTGCGCTTTTATGTTTATTCTCGTGTGTTGATTCAATCGGCGAGTTGTCGCTGTTATTGGAATCGTGCTGTCTATGTGTGATATGCCCAGGGGTTTTTTATTTGTGTTTTTTCTTTATACCCGTGTTTATGACTCTCTGTGTTGTACTGGTTGCTTCCTGTGCGCGCGTGCATCCGCGCGTTTATGCTATTGTGAAGTGATGTATTAGCATGGTTTTCCCCTTAATTACCACTACACAAAAGCCAGATTACAGCCAGAAATAACAAACAAAACCAACAATGAAGTCAGCAGTGATGGTTTTCTAGCAGTCTTGTCCTGTCTGTAATGGAGGTGACCTGGGCAAAGTTCATTTTCAAAGGGGATGTGTTTTACATAGGCCTCTGGCAATGGCGCTCTTTCATTTTGCATTTGTGTGCATTCTTGATGTCTCATGCGTGCCGCGAATGCATGCATGCATTGCATGCATGCACACAACACGTGTGCAGCTATTAACACACACACACGAACACACAACACACACAACACACAACCCCACACCACCACAACGAGGTACGCAGCAAATATGTTGAATCCTAGTTCCAGATCCTTTTCGACAAGAGTAGTCCATTGTGTGCTTGGTTGCGGAACAAATGACAAATTTCAAAATTGTATAAACAAGAGGATCTGGAATGTTAAAAAATCTGAATAGGCCAATGATTAGCTTATACTCTATTTTTTTTCGATAAAAAATAAAAAAAACACAAACCACAACATACCACACACACACGCCCACACAACACGCACGCACAAACACACACACCACACACACAAACACACACACACACACACAACACACAACACCAAAACCCACACCCCCACAAAAACACACACCACAACACACAGATGTGGACTCAAAGCACATGGTGGGAACGGGATTAGCCATGTGCGCTTTTAGAGCATTTTGCGCATTGTGTTATGTGATTGCTGATCCTGCGGTTCGAATCCCATTCAAAAGAGGATTTTCATCCCCTGAACTTTACATCATTATCTAGACCGACTGCAACTCTCCTCCAAAAGTCCTTAGATGAGACTATAACGAGGTACGTTGCTGAAACTTCTTGCCACACACGCCTAAATCCTGTCTCCGCTTTTTACGAAAGAGTGATTAGGCCGCATTCGTTGACGTGGTAGTGAAACTATGCGAATATATTATAGATTATATAGGATATATATAGATTATATATATATATAATAAATACTATTATATCTATTTCTTATGCTATATATATTTATATAACTAGATTATATATATACTTATATATAGACTTAATTATATATAAGAGTCCACTATAAATATATATAAATAAATAAAAATATATCATATCTATGATTATATATCGAGTATTCCATATATATTAAATATATAATTATAATACTATATAAACTATTATATATCTCTTACGTTTATATACGTTATATATATCTATCGCAATTCCACACAAGGTTCTAGTTCTATTTATACACCATACTGCCGAAGTTGGAGGAACGGGATATAGTCAGTGGTGCCGGTTCGTCGCCGAGCACTCGCTCTTCCCCCAGCTCTAAGGTTTAAGCAAGAATCGAGCAGTGACGTTACCACTTAGGGTAGGGTGACCGTTTGCGCCGCCTTTGCATTCATTCCAGTTCCCTGATTCACCAGCCTGCAAACTGGCGTACACTGCCTTCTTCTTAGTGGTCAGGGAAGGTATTAGCACAAGGTGGAGGAGATTGGGCGACGCTCTCGAATATGATGACCCTGAAAAGACACAATTAGGTTTCTGACGCTCTCTGACCTCCCACATTGATGACCACATTTAGCTATATGAGGACACTTTACTCTTGACTCCTCCGAATTTAGTGAATAGTAGCTACACCTTAATGTAGGGTAAATACGGATCGCTCATTGCCTAAATCTCACAATTGCGTCAACCTTGTGAGTTCTGATGGCAGCAGATAGCGAACAAAAATAAACACAACCCAAACTCTTCAAATAGGGCCATGAAGTGAGCCAGCAGTTCAGCGGCATAGCTAGTCTAAATAAATGAGACTGGGGAGGAAGAAAGAGGTGGGGGGTGAGCTGGAATAAGCCAGGGGAGGGGAGTACGAAAAAGTACTCCACTTCCTCCCCCCATCTTCGCTCCGTACAGTTAACAGCACTGCACCCTGTACCTCTCCCCCATTCCTCTTGTATGTATAACTTGATAGAATTCATACAAAAACGACCATTACCTTTGTGCTATGAACGTACACTTGCTATCTTACAGATTATCAAAATAAAACAGACATGAAAGCCTGATCTGATTATGATTTTGCTTTTGAGCAGTGGACTTTGTTGTTTGTAGGTTTGTTTAACATAAACAGTTTAACTTTACTGCCTAAAAAATGCAACAGAGAAGACAATTGTGTGTGTGTGTGCTATATGTGTGTGTGCGTGTGTGTGCTAAGTGTGGATCAATGTGCTGTGTGTGTGTGCTGTCATGGTCGTTTTATGTGTTGACTGTGTGTGTAAGTGTGTGGTAAGTGTGTCTCGGTTCGACTGTGTATAGTGCGTGTGTGTGTGTGTCTTTTGGGTGTTTTTTGCTGGGGAAGATTTCTGAGGATAAGAATTCTAGTGAATAGAGTTTCTCGTGAT
>CM054166.1:34374654-34382154 GCA_028751875.1 Rapana venosa
CTTTTCTTCTTCGCAAATTCTTTTCTTCTTCTTCTTCTTTTTCTTCTTCGCAATTCTTCTTCTTCGCAATTCTTCTTCTTTGCAGTTTTTCTTCGCAGTCTTCTTTGCATTTTTGGTTTTATTCCTCTTCTTCGCATTCTTTTCTTGTAAAGAGATTAACACATAGCAGCTTTTAGAATATGTTCAGTTTATGAGCGCGCACGCGTGCGTGTATCTCTCTCTCTCTCTCTCTCTCTCTCTCTCTCTCTCTCTCTCTCTCTCTCTCTTTTCTCTCTTCTCTCTCCCCTCTCTTCTCTCTCTCTCTCCTATGCTTGGGTGTACTTGCATATGCACGTTAATTCCCTCCCTGTCTGACTGTCTCTCTGTCTGTCTCTGTCTGTCTGTCTGTCTGTCTAGGGGTTTCAAACTGTGTTTAAAAAACACGAACCCGTTCATTCAAAAGATGGCACGTTTAAAAAGAGTTTAGTTTTCATAGGCGATCAATCGACGTCAGAATGAGGTAGCATTTATGTGACAGTGAGAGAGAGAGAGAGAGCGAGAGAGAGAGAGGAAAGAGAGGAGAGAGACAGAGAAGAGAGAGAAGATTATCTCCCTTCCATTCACATTTAACTGTCAATGTGTTGATCTTGGAAGACAGAGAGTGGGATTAACCTAAATGCAGGCAACTTTCCGATTTCTTTTTTCACAGTTTGGGTTTTTTTCATTTTTCTTTTTGTTTTTATTTTCTTCTTCTATTTTTCTTTCGTTTTCGTCTTCTTGTTGTTGTTCTTCTTGTTGTTCTTCCTCGAAATACTTCTTTCTCTTCTTCTTTTCTTCTTCTTCTTCTTCTTCTTCTTCTTCTTCTTCTTCTTAATTCTTTTCAGAAATCTTCTTCTTCTTCTTTTTTGCAATTTCGTTTTTTCTATGCATTCTTCTTCTTTGCATTCTTCTTTATTGCAATGTTCTTCTTTGTTAGTCTTCTAGGCATTCTTTTTCTCCTTTGAATTATTCTTCTTTGCATTCTTTACATGCTTCTTCTTCTTTGAGCTCTTCTTCTTCTTTACATTATTCTTCTCCTTTGTGTTTTTTTCCTATCTTTATATTCGTCTTCTTTTTCGTATTATTTTCTTTGCATTCTTTTCTTTGCATTCTTCTTCTTCTTCTTCTTCTTCTTCTTCTACGCAATTCTTTTTGCAATTTTTTTCTTTGCAATTTTTCTTCTTTGTTTCTTCTTAATTGCATTTTCTCTTTCTGCTCTCTTTCATTTTTATTCATGTCTGAACTTTGGGGTCATTTTTTTTTATGTTTTCTTTTATTTTTCCGTTTGACAAATGAAACAACACACCAATAACGCACATACGAACAACACAAAAGCACAAAAACACAAATACATTAAATATCTGCATAGCACACCACGACAACACAACACAGAGCATAGAACAACACGGCAGAGTTCATAATGGTGGCTGTTTTCTACAACAATTTTCTGACTGAAAGAAAGCCTGAAAGAGCTTATGAATATTGTATTGTGGGCGGGATAACTAGTGCTAGACGTTGCACTCATGATCTGACAGCTTGGGATCGAGTCATACAGAAAGGGTTTTTGTGGGTTTTTTTATTTTATTTTACTCTTTTATATCGAGGATAATGGAAATAAGCACTTATGTGCTTTTTTACATCCGGTATCCAGTCCCCGTGTGTATGCTGTTTTGTAAATTGTCATCTGTTCCCACCAGCACACAATGGCCTACTCTTCCGAAAAGCGAAACAGGATTTAACGTGTTCGCAAGATGTTCTGCGTGCGTTCGCACACGGGGCCTCGGTTTAAAGTCTCGTCCGAAAGACTTTTTGGGGAGAGTGGAGTCTGCACTGATGTTAACTCCAGGGGTAAATATCCCCTTGAACAGGAATCGAACCCCGGTTGTCAGACTGCGAGCGCAATGTTCTAACCACTAGGCTATCCGGTCCCCTAATTAATATTATTCATATATTATTATTATAATAGATTATCATCACCATCATCATTATTGTTATTATCGTTATTATTATTATTATTATTATTAAATTTAGTAGTAGTAGTAGTAGTAGTAGCAGCAGTAGCATCATCATCATCATCATCATCTGACGGCCCGGGATCGAGTCACTTTTAGGGAATTTTACCCTGGCGTTAACATCATTACTGATTCCACTCCTGAACAAGACATATAATAGAGACAATTAAGCTAAGCCCCGTGTGTGTCAACGCATGCAAAACATCTTGTGCATAATTATGTTAATTAGCTGATTGTTTAAAACCAGTTTTCAACTGGCTAGAAACAGGCATGCCTGCCGGGTGTTTTTTTTAATTTTTATAGAACTCTCTTACCCCTGACCAATTGTTTAGAACTGGAGGCGGGTTTTTTTCTTCGTTTTATTATGTACAGAACTTTTTCATTGTCACGTCATAATCAAGGAATAACAACATTCCCAAAAGAGGCTGTATTTACACTTAATGGATAGGGGGAAAAAACCTGCACACACAAACCAGTGCTTTTTCCATCATCCTCGAAATATAATAATAATGATAATAATAATAATAATAATGATAATGATAATGATGATGATGATGATGATGGTAATCATAATGATGATGATGATGATAATAATATAATAATGATGATGATGATAACAAAATCATTATTATTATTATTATTATTATTATGCACCTGTCAGATTCCCCCATTTTTCAGCTGCTTTCAGCTGCTATCCATCCCATTTTAGCTGGTGCTAATCATTACACCAGGAACTGACCACACTTGGACTTGGTAAAAGGAAGGAAGATCAATTTTCTAACACAAGCTCTGGACCCTTGACTGAGTTATACAGGATTTGTGTGCTGTGATAAGAAGAAGAAGAAGAAGAAGAAGAAGAAGAAAGAACGATAGTAATAATATCAATAATAATGATAATAATGATAATAAAAATAATGATAATAATAGTAGATAATGATGATAATAATAATAATACAATGATGATGATCATCATCATGAAAATAATGATAATAATAATAGTAATAGTAATAACAATTATATTAATAATAATAATAATGATAATAATGATAATGATGATGATGATGATGATGATGATAATAATAATAATAATAATAACAATAGCAATGATAATAATTTATAAAATCCTGCATGCTCTCTAGACATATCTGTTTCCAAACACTGAATGCAGAACCAAAAGCTAAGGGTTCCTGCTCTACTCAAAATGCAAACCCTTTCAGGCCCATGCATTTTCCAAACCAATCTGCCCCAAAGCCTGAGTCCATTTGAAAATCCAGTGAAACAGGTCGATGCTCTCCCCTGCATTGATTTCCATCAGCCTTCCTTTTAGCTGTACAGCAGCACTCCACAACCTCTGTACTGCTTGTACATGGAAAAACACACACACACACGTGCTATGCACATGCACGGGCACACTAACATACACATACTAACACACACACACACCACACACACACACACGCGCGCGCATGCACCACACACACACAAGGTAAACGCATGCATGCAAGCACACAAGCATTCACACACACCTGGGATACTCATACACACATACCTACACACATACATACATACACACAAACTCACACTCATATATACACACACACACACACGCAAGTACACAAACAGGTATACGCACACAGTACACACACACACACACACAAACACACACACACACACACACACACACACACACACACACACCTACTCAAATACACACACACACATAGTCATCCAATATCACTGAGAGTGAACAGATGTAAATTCGAAGACAACAAACAACACATACACATGCATACATATTCACACACATGCACACACATACACACACACAAATGCACATACACCCGCATCAACTTACACACACATACACACACACACACACACACCACACACACACACACACACACACACACACACCACACACGTACGCACACACGCATACGTACACTCACACACAACACTACAAAACACCAACACAAACCACACACACATTTTGTGGCTGTACAGAAATCAAGGCGCAAGAATGGTCACCTATCCACGAGGCAACAATGCCACACCCTGCTTTACCTTAGTTTGGGGTGGAGCGAGAGCTCTGACACTGTCCACTGAGTCATTGGGTCCCATGCACCACTGAATACAAGCAAAGTGACCCAGATGCAGTTTATACAGAGGACGGGATAGCCTAGTGGTTAGAACATTGTGCTGGCAATCTGACGACCCCGGGTTCGATTCCCGTTCAAGAGGATATTATCCCCTGGAGTTAACTTCAGTGCAGACTCCACACTCCCCAATAGTCTTCAGATGAGACGATAAACCGAGGCCCGTTTGCAAACGCACGCAGAACATATTGCGCACACGTTAAATCCTGTCACTTTTCGTAAGAGTAGGCCATTGTGTGCCGGTGGGAACAAATGACAATTTACAAAACCGCACACACACACGGGGACTGGATGTAAAAAAGCACATAAGTGCTTATTCCATTATCCTCAAAATAAAAGGATAAAATAAAAATAAAATAAAATAAATACTTTCTAGCTGGTGGTTTCATAAGAGGTTATCATTCATTACATAACTCTGGTCCTTCCCATGAGACTATAAACCAAGGCTCCGTGAGCGAACGCATGCAGAACATCTTGCGCACACATTAAAAACCCATTCTGCCTTTCGGAAGAGTAGACCATTGTGCTGGTAGGAGCGGATAACAAAGTTTAAAAAAAAAAAAACCCAGCATGCACACAGGTGTCGTGTTTAGACACCATCCCGGAGGTCGGTCGGATCTTCAGAGCTGTACACAGCATCGTTCTGGCAGCAACTCCTGCGACGACGGCACTGGAACCATGTGTATCGGCGATTGCTTTCCAATGGACCATTCCAGCGACGTGGAGAGTGGAGGGGGGGGGGGAGGTCTGCTACATGGGGAACAGCTTACCCTCCATATTTACTTACCCAGGCTTTGGCTCTGGAGTATAAACCTAGAGCGCAACTCCACAGTTTACGAGAGAGACTGACGGATACCTACTTGTACTTTGGCTTCTACCTTATAATGCAACAAAACGCCAAGTTGATTTTTGTCTGTCTATGAGTAAAAAAATGCGTCGAGTCCCATGAAGTCCCTGATTAATTGTGTGTGTGAGAGAGAGAGAGAGGAAGAGATGGGGAAAAAGAGTTTTGGGAAGAGAGAGAGAGAGAGAAGGATGTGAAAAGCTAAAAATAGCAAAGCAGGGTTGGTGAAATAGGCCTCAAAATGAAATTGAGTAGGACTGTTTACCATGCTGTCATTTGTTTTTTTTCTGTCCATCGTCTGTGCTGTACAAAAGGGAAAAAAGTTCATTGTGGTGAAATTTGCACTTTTAGAAAGAGATTAGCTTTCCCTTAATGTAAAAAGTTGTGGAAGGGATAGTTTTGTGGGTAAGAGTAGATTTTTTCCCCAATTCCATTTGTTGTTTTTGCCTTTCCCTAAAAGATGGAAGGGTGTTAAATAAGTGCAAGTCTTATTCTTGTTCGTTATTGTTCTTGTTCTTCTTGTTCTTCTTGTTCTTTTTAGTTTTGTCGTTGGTGTTGTTGTTTTTGTTGTTGTTGTTTTCTTCTTCTTCTTCTTTTCTTCTTCTTCTTTTCTTTTTCTTTTTCTTCTTTTCTTCTTCTTCTGTGAAATTTTCTTTTTTTCGCAATTATTCTTTTTCTTTTCGCATTTTCTTTTCTTCTTCTTTTCTTCTTTTCTTCTTCTTCTTCTTCTTTTTTCTTCTTCTTCTTCTTCTTCTTCTTTTCTTTTTTCTTCTCTTCTTCTTCACAATTTTTTCTTTGCAATTTTTTTTTGCTTCTTTGCTTTTTTCTTCTTTTTGCATTGTCTTTTGCATTTTCTTTGATTCTTCTTTAAATTTTTTTCTTTGTTCCTTCTTCCTTTCTTTTTTTTTTTTTTTACCAGTGGTAATTTTTATTCTGTGGCTCTATTATTTTCGGTTTTATCTTTACTCTTTTTCTAACATGTTTTTTTTTTTTCCCTTTTTTTTTTAAGGGGGGTTTTTGTTTTTTATTTTTTTCCTAAATTATTGGTATCCATTATTTTTGATAACTTTTCGAATGAAAAATTGTTTGGCTTTTTTTTATATAAAATTTCTTGTTGGACATTAAGTATTCTTGGTCTTGTGTCATTTTCTATCAGTGTGGAGTTAAATTTGTTTGCTTGAATTTGCTAGCTTGCCTAGCTTTTAGTTTTTGTGATTTTTTGGTGTTATTTGGGTTTGGGTGTGTTAAATTACGTTTTGCTGAGTGTTTTTATATATACATACATTATAATAATTATATTATATATATTATTTTGAGAGAGAGGAGAGAGAGAGAGTTAGTAGATAGATAGAAGTTAGATAATAAAAAGTTTGACTTATATAAAAACTAAAAACCTTAAAACATCATATAAACTTGAAACAGAACCCATAAGCCTGTGCAGGCCAAAGGATTCAAAAAAGAAAAGAGAAGAAAATGTAAGATTGTGATGTGAAAGAACAAAAAAAAACCCCCAAAGCTGTAAGCGTTTTAGAAAAAATTCTTTTTAAAATAAAACTTTTTCTTCCCAAATAATGAATCGGAAAAAACAAGCGCTGATGTTTTGAGCCCCACTAAATATGAAAAAACCCTTTCAGGCCCTGCATTTTCCAAAAAAATCCCCCCCCAAGGCTGAGTCCATTTGAAAATAAGTGAAACGGTCGATGTTTCCCCCCTGCATTGTTTTCCCATCGCCTTCCCTGTTAGCTGAAATTTTACAGCAGCATCCAAACTCTGACTGCTTGTGCAGTGAAACACACATACAAGAATGACACACACAAGCCACACACAACAACCACCAAAAGCACCAAACACACAAAACACAAAAACCACAAACATTTAAACTAACCACACTAACACTAACACCACTAACACTAGCACATATTTGTTGAATTTCTTACAAAAGTTTAGATATAGAAGTTGTGATGTTCCCTTACATAAAAAGATATGTTTTAACTGTTGTTCCTTGGCCCCATATGGCTGCAAAAAGAATTAAAGTTGTTGTTGTTGTTTAGTGTAGTAGTAGTAGTGTGTGTAGTATTTGTAGTAGTTTTTGTTGGTTGTTGTTGTTGTAATACACACACTTCCGCCGCAAGCTGTCCTTTTTATTTCCTACCTTTTCCCCTTATCAGTTTTAAAATGATAAAATAAGATACGATGTGTGTGGTTGTGTGTGTGTGGTGTGTGTTGTGTGTGGGGGTTTGTGTGTGTGTGTGTGCGTGCGTGCGTGGCATGTGTGTGTGTGTGTGTGTGTTGGGGAGAGAAGAAAGACAAAAAAACCATGAACTTTTTTTTTTTGTTTATTAACTTTCGCGGTTTAAACCCCGTTTTGTGTTCATAATATGCAATTGTTTGCCAACACAAAAGCAGCTGCGACGATATCAGGGAAAATTTAAAAACTACTCGTTAATATAAAATTTGAACAGACGTAAAA
>CM054166.1:34387154-34394524 GCA_028751875.1 Rapana venosa
GAGAAAAGAGAGGAGAGAGAAAAGAGAAAAAGGGAAAGGGAGAGAAAGAGAGAGAGAGAGAGAGAGAGAGAGAGAGAGAGATGGGAAGAGGGGAAGAGGGAGGAGGGAGAGGGGAAAGGGGAGAAAGAAGAGAGAAGGAATAAATGAAAGAGGGAGAGGGGAGAGAGGGGGGAAAGGAAAGAGGAGGGAAGGAAAGGGAGAGAAAAAAAAAGGGAAAACGACGAGCCCGAGGCGAGACAGACAAAAGACAGGACAGACAGACAGGCAGGAACAGATTCTGTGGGGGTTTTTAATTTTTCTTATTTCGAGGATATGAAAAAGCCTCGTATGCTTTTTTTTCCATCCATCCCCTGTGTATGCAGTTTTATCAATTTTGTCATCCGTTCCCATCGCCACACAGGGCCCCTACTCTTCGAAAAGCAAAACGCGTTTTACTTTGTTGTGCAGACGAGTAGAGTGCAGCCCGACAATTTAAAATCCCCTCCCCCTCTCTCTCTCTCTCTTTCTCTCTCTCTCTCTCTCTTCTCTCTCTCTCTCTCTCTCTCTCTCTCTCTTCTTCTCGCTCTCTCTCCCCTCCTCCCCTCTCTTCTCCCCTCGCTCCTCCTCTCTCTCCCTGCCCTTCCCCCTCCCTCTCTCTCTCCTTCCCCCTCTCTCCCCTCTTATCTCTCTCTCTCTCTCTCTCTCTCTCTCTCTCTCTCTCTTCTCTCTCTCTCTCAAATTAAAATTCGCAAATTCAATAAACCATAGGGACAGGCAGGGCCATTCATTTGGTGTATCATTTTCTTACGTTTAATGTGGAAGGCCTTGCTGGTAAGATTCATGATGGTTCCTTTATGCAATATGTTTTTCCTTTGATATGGCATGCTTGACAGAAACATTTATTGACAATTCCTTTGATTTAACTGGGTTATTCCCAGAGCATGTCATAATGGTATCACCAGCAAGGAAATTGCCTTCCAAGGAAGAAGGTCGGGAGGGGTGATTTTGCTCATTAAACGTAAATTGTACAAAATATATAAAAACCTGTAGAGGTAAACTGTGCAAACACAATTGCTGTAATGGATTGATAAGCCCATTTTTTAGCACAGACAAAAATGTCCTGTTCATAGCAGTTATGTTGTGCCAGAGAATGGCCCGTTATACGATTATATGGTGGCCAAAAATGGCATTGAGATATTAGAGGACAGTATTGCCAATCAGGTAGAAAACGAAGAAGTGTACTTTATGATCTGTGGAGATCTGAATGCTCGAACAGCTTCCCAGCAGGCAAAATTAGAGAGCATGCCAGTCTACTCCCATGATGGTGTTTGATGATGACGAAAATAAAATTGGATAAAATGGAATGTTTGACGGTGTTCCTAAGGACACAACAGTTAACAATTTTGGTCGTTCATTGCTTGATTTTTTGTCTTATGCTCGATTGCATTGTTCTGAATGGGGTTTTTTGTGAGGGGGAAAAAAATGGGGATTTTACTTTTATAAGTTCAAATGGCTCTAGTGTAATTGACTATTTTGTTATGTCTCATAAATTTGTTTTCTCAATGAACAGTGTTATGCAAGTCATGGATCGTTTAGATTCTTGGCACCTACTGTGGAATTGCATTGGATAATATAGGCAGAAGTTCTGAACTGAAGTCCTAAATGACATGAAGAGGATCGTGTTGGTATGGTCAGATGAGTTTGCCAGTTGTAGAAGAATGAATCAGCCTCATTAGAATTTAGGAGACGTTCAAGAAGCATGTCATGTTTCAGACAAAAATATTGTTTAAATCAGCTGATGTAACGACAAAGGCACTGTTTGGGAGCAGCAGAATGTATGGTCAAATGTTGGGGGCAAAATGGAAAAAAAACAATGACGGGTTTTGGGATTATGAGTTGCCCCCGAAAAGAAACGTCAAGTTAAAAGGCTTCTGAGAGAATTTAGAAGGACAAATAGACTCGAAGTGAAAGAGACATTTGTACAATCCAAGAAGGAGTCAAAAAGATGCTAAAGCAAAAAAAGTATGACTTCGACCAGAATAGACTGACAAAAATTAAAGAAAATGGTGAGAGACTCCAAGTCCTTTTGGAAGACTATTCGTTCTGTTATTGTAAACGAAAAATCTGTAATCCAATTTTCTAATGACCAATGGTATGACCATTTCCTTAGATTATTTCAAGACTTTGAGAATACGATACGGACCAGGAAACAGTGGAAGATGAAACTGTCAGAATCGACAATGTTGTGCAAGACCCAGTCCTTGAAGAACCTATATCTAAAAAAGAAGTAATTTGCAGCCATAAAGAGATTGAAAGAGGGGAAAAGTGCTGGTCCAGACAGAATTATAGGAGAGATGCTTAAAAATTTTGGATGGGCACTATAATTGGACTATTTGGTGCAAGTTGTTCAATAAGCTTTTTGATGAGGGTTTATTTCCAAAGGAGTGGTCTAAATCTATAATTGGGCCAATACATAAGAAGGGAGCAACTAGTATGCCAGACAACTATCGAGGAGTTCTCTGACAGCATAATGATAAAGTATCACATCCATATTAAATAGAAGACTTTCAGACTGGGTTGAAACCAAAAGAAAAATCAGAGAAGGCAAGCAGGCTTTAGAAAGGGATTATAACACAGTTGATCATATTTTTACTTCTATGGGCTTGGGACAGAAACATTTACAGAAGCATGGCTAAACTGTTTGTTTTCATTCATAGATTTCAGAAAAAACATTCGATTCGGTAGATAGGAATATACTATGGGTTGTACTTCATAAAAAGGGAAATTATGGGAACTGTATAGGGCTAAAGGGATATATTCATCTGGGAAAGGCTTGTGTACGCAACAGATGTTCTACACAGATTACTTTGACTGCCCAGAGGCTTTTAAACAAGGGTTTTTTGTGAGTCCTTAATGTTTTCAATTTTCATAAACGAACTGGCTACAGAAGTAGCGAACTCCCGGAAAAAAATGGAATACAAATGATCCCAGGAGCAGTTGAATTATTCCTGTTTTCTGTTCGCAGATGGTCATTCTTTTGTCTACCCCACCTACAGGACTGCAAAATCAACCTGAACACATTAAAATCGAAGCAGATCGTCTGGGCCTCACAGTAAATTCAGAGAAAACGATGGTTATGGTATTTAGGATGGGAGGGCACTGGGAATGAGAGAAAAATGGACTTATGGGGACCAAAAACTTAAAGTAACAAATAACTATAAGTACCTTGGGGTAAACATTTTTCAAAACAAAGTTGTGTAATAGCTCTATGTTTGATATGATGTGTCAAAAAGCTAAAAATGGAGTTATGCAAATTATCAAATCAATGAGAAGATTAGCTTCTGCTGATAGTACATTATTTGGAAAACTGTTTGACACACAAATAGAACCTGCCTGACGTATGCAGCAAAAAGTATGGGGCCTAGAAGATACCACACAAATTGAAAAAGTACACACCTTTGCCATGAAAAAATTCTTATGTGTTCCATTACATGCATCAAATAAATTTGTAGGGGGAAACCTGGTAGATACCCCTTTTATATAAGAACCATAACTAAATGCATTAAAATACGGGGTTAAACTTATCAGGCTTTCCCATGTTAAGAATAAACAGACAAGCATACGAGATGCTGCTTATACAACATAATAATGGTAAAGTAAACTGGGCGACTAAAGTAAAAGATTTTTTTGACGATAAATGGATTTGTATTTGTGTTGGCTATGCCAGGGGGTGGGTTATGAGAACAGTTTGTTAGATAATTGAAAGATAGACTTATTTCATGTTTCATCAAAACTGGCATGGACAGTTAATGTCTAGTGAAAAATACACTTGGTATAGCTCCTTTTAAAATTGCGTTTTGGTCCAGACAGTATCTGTATCGTTAACTAATAAAAGGCTTCGAAGTAATTTACTAAAATTTAGGCTAAGATTGTGTGGTCTTTTGAACTGCAAACAATGGTATATTACAGCAGAGACAGAAACAAAATCTTGTCCAGCATGTGGAGAAAAAGAAGAAGACGAATTTCATTTTTTGTTTTGCTTGTAGAACTTATCATGGGCATTCGCCAAAAAATTGCTTTTTGGCAAACCCCAACCAACAGGTCCACCAATCTTGTACAAAAAGGTTATTTCAAATAATATGTCCCCAGCTTAAATCTTTAGCAATATATATAACGCAGGCTCTAGATAAACGTAAGCAGATATGAATGAAACGTCCTATAAAGTAATAACTGAAAATATTGGTTGGCTTTATCTGGACTTTGGAAATTTTTACTCATGTCCTTTTCATATTCATTCCTATGTTATATGTTACTTTCAATTACCCCCTTTGACTGATGGGCTTGTAGCTTTTTGTCAAAAAAAATTCGTTCATTCATTCTTTTCTCTCTCTCTTTCTCCCTCCCTCTCCTCCCCCTCCCTCCCCCTCCTCCTTCCCCTCACTCTCTCCTCTCTCTCCTCCCTCTCTCTTTCCCATCTCTTTTCCCCCTCCCCCTCTCTTTCCCTCCCCCTATCCCCTTTCCCCTCTCTCTCCTCTCTCTCTCTCTCCCGCCCTCTCTCTCTCTTCCCTTCCTCCCTCACTCTCTCTCTTCCCTCCCTCTCCCCTCTCTCTCTCTTTTCTTCCTCCCTCCCCCTCTCTTCCTCTGGCTCCCCCCTTCTCCTCCCTCCCTTCTCTCTTCTCCTCCTCTCCCCCTCTCTCTTTCTTCCTCTCTCTCTCCTTTCTCCTCCCTCTCTTTTCTCTGTGCCTCTCTCTCTCCCTTCTCCCCTCTCTCTTCCCCCTCCTCTTTCTCCTTCTCTCTCCCTCTCCCTTCTCTCCTTCCCTTCTTCTCTCTCTCTCTTTTCCTCTCCCTCCTCTCTCTCCCCTTCCCTGCCTCTCCTTCTCCTCTCCCTCTCTCTCTCCCCTCCCCCTCTCTCTCCCCTCTCCCTCTCTCTCTCCCTTCCCTCCTCTCTCTCTCTCCCCCTCTCTTCCCCCCCCTCTCTCTTCTCCTCCCCTTTGTTTTCATGGTGTAGAGCAAGGGCTTTTTGCAATTTTCACGTGCCGTGTGTGCTGCCTTCGACGATAAGCTATCTTGCAACGTGGCCCCTTTTCGGTGAGAATTCACACAAACGCTAACGCACTAACACACACACATGCATTACAAACACGCACGCACGCACGCGCGAAACACCCCAAGACATAAAGACACACCCCGGGACACACATTAACTCACGACCGCACAAATACATAAAAGACACACGCGCACACACGCGTACAGACACGCACAAGAGACACACACACTCACGCACACATACTTACTAGGACACACACGCACGCGCACACACACACACTAACACGAACACATACACGCATACACACTCATACTTACTCACACACAGAGACACACACACAAACACACGATAAATAATAATAATAATAATAACAATATTTTTAAATAAAAATAATAATAATAATAATAAAGTATGGAATTTATTTTAGCGCGGGAATCTTTATAATACAATAAATCAAAGCGCTCAGATGATTTTTTTTATGCGTGTGTATACGGTTTTTTAAATTTTGTCACTGTTCCCACCGGCCCCACAATGGCCTACTCTTTCGAACAGCGGAACAGGATTTAACGTGTGCGCAAAAATGTTCTGCATGCGTTCGCACACGGGGCCTCGGTTTATAGTCTCATCCCAAGGACTTTGACATTCAGTTCGATTTTTTGTCAAACTGGGAAGAAAGGGCGAGGTGGGAATTGAACCCAGAACCTCACGGTTTACTTGTTGGGGAGGCAAACGTCTTAACCATCCTGCCCCTAACACATTCGGACATACACGCACTCACTCACATTTGACTCGCACGCACACACCACCCAAAAACCCCACACCCAAACTCACACACACACACACACACGTGCAAAAGATAAGAAGAAAAAAGGGGGGGGGGGGGGGGAAAGGATTCAGTAATGTCATACAGACAGAGAAAGAACATAAAAATGTGTCCACTTTCAACACTGGTTTTGTCTTATGTCTGTCTGTCTGTCTGTCTGCCCGCCTGCGTGCCTGTCTGTCTATCACACAGTTTAAAGCTAAAGGAGTCCCATAACCTATAAGGTCCCTAGGGGAGCGAGGCGTCAGAGACCTCACTTCTCTAGGGCCAGCATATTGAGGGCGGCGCCCATCTCCTCTCCCTCTCTCTCTCCTTCTCTCCCTCCCTCTCTCTCTCCCTCTATCTCTCCCGCCCCCCCCCCCCTCTCTCCATCTCTCTCTCCTGACCCTAAAGAGGGCAGGTACCCATTTACAGCTGGGTGAACTGGGGGAACTGTACTGAAGCCAAGGCGCGCAAATGGTCACCCATCCAACTGGTAACCTCGCTCGACGCTGCTTAACTTGGCTAAGGGAAAGCGAGTGCTCCGACCACTGAGCTATCCCGTCCATCACACAGTACACCTCTATAAATTCAAAGCGCTGCAAATCGCAGCGGCATTAAAAAATTACACTTTCTGAAAGATCTGATTATCTGATATTTTTGAAAAAAGAGCGAAAATAGTTTGCTTTTTGGTCTCCATTAACCCTTGTGAATGTGAATTATATCAAACAGAAATCAATATAAATTCTATTTCTCAATCCTTCGCTACAGCTTCGAGGCACGCCAATGGTGAGATGTTTGACGTACGCGACCGTTTTTTTTTAACCCACCATTAAGGTAGCCACAATCAGACTTCGGGAAAATCAGTTTAAACAAGTCTAAAGGTCAATCATGCCTCTGATAGAACTGTTAACAGCTGATTTTCACGTAAAAGTTTTCTGCTTCCTAAGAAAGAGTGAGAAAACGAGTTTTCTAAGTTCAGTCAGGAAGGCTATATTCGAGACAGAGGCTTTGATCATCTCAAAATCTGTACTGATAGGTTCATTTGAAACACTAACGGGACATAGCAGGGTTGCTTTTTAAACCATGGTTCAAAATCGTAAGACCTTTTAACAGAGGTAATGGTTAAACATGTGTCTACTGCCGAGCTGGCTGCTATAATAATGGCTGGAAAATGACGAGGTTAACTTCTCTAAAAGGTGATTTCAGTGTAGGATTTACATCACGGTTTTCTTTAACCATTGTTCAAAATGGTAAGACCTTTTTCCACAGAAAAAAACACCCAGTAATTATCTATTGCAAGCTAACAGCTATAGTGATTGCTGGGAATTGGGAGTTCAACTTTTCTAGTGATTTTAATGTAGGATTGATTATGTGGTCGTGTCGACTCCAAACCGGACTGACACGTTCGAAATAATATTAATCTTAATGTTAGAAAAAATATCAATAATATCAGTCATGTTGTACACTTTCTAGTCTTGAGAGCTACTGATGTTAAGTTTTTTGTGCTTGTTTTCTCGCAAAGGTGAGTAAAAGTGATCC
>CM054166.1:34405024-34437524 GCA_028751875.1 Rapana venosa
CATTCAAACCAACATCTCTCTCTCTCTCTCTCTCTCTCCTCTCTCTCTCTCTCTCTCTCTCTCTCTCTCTCTCCCTCTCTCTCGCTTTAATGTACGTATATTTATATTATCACAACTATCTACAGTAGTGGTCTTACTGGGGAAGAATATATAACCTCAGCAACTGATGTTATGAACTGCTGAGAGTCATATAAAACTTCTTGAACAGTGGCATATTTTTTATGAATATCTATTCCTTTCCTTTTAAACAGGTCAGTTAGGATTGGGCAATCAAACAATAAATGATGGATTGAAAGAGATTGAGAACAGCAACATGTCATATTTTTAGAGTATTTTGTGTTCCCTGCATTTAGCCTCATTTTAGGTATTAAAATGTCTACTTTCCATGAGCAAGAAATGTTTTCAAAGTGTGTTTTCTTCATTTTGGAATGCATTCAATTCATCAGTTTAGCATTAATTTCATGGGAGGACAATGCGAGATTGGAATCAAACGTTTCAATGTTGCAATCAGAGGCACCTTGTTTTGCTAAAGAATCAGCCAACTCATTCCAATAGATTCCACAGTGAGAAGGGACCCAGCAAAAAGTTATTTGTATGCCTCTGCTTGCAATACAATATATCAAGAACTTTACCTCAAATACAATATCTTTCCTTATGTTCCCCTGCCAGTGCTTTAGTGTCATCAATACTGCTTTTGAGTCAACGCAAAAATGAATGTGGTGAATATCAAGCGCAGTATTTGACAATAAATTCAAGGCCATAAATATTGCAAACAATTCACACGTAAAAATAGAAAAATGTTTTCCTAAATGAAATGATTTTTGTACTTTTAAAACAGGAATCACAACTGCTGCCCCATTTCTTCCTGGTTCCAGTACAGATCCATCAGTATACACTTTTAAATAAATAGCATAATTGCTTTCAATGTGACTTTTTACATCAACAGTGAGCAAATTTGGATCTTCATTCTTTTTTACATCCGTGTAGTCAGTGTCAAAGTTAGCTGATATATGTTCCCAAGGAGGCATTTGAGGAACCATCGGAAAAATTGGAAGTGTTGTTAGGTCAATACCAATGTCTTTCATTAATGAATCTGTATAATTTTTAATTGGCAGCAGAAATGAAATATTGCTTGCTCGTTTTGGATAATCAGTGTCTTGATTCATAATAATTTCCCCTTTTACTGAATTTGGAACAGAGAGACTTCGAATCACATACTTTGATATGGCTAATCTTCGTTGATCAGAGAGAGAGAGAGAGAGAGAGTAACTGTGCTTCTTTATAAGTATTAGTTATGTTAGCATGGACTGGAACACCAAGAGCTATTTTTATGGCTTTACTGTCTAAACTTTGTATTTTAAGAAGATATTCTGCAGCAGAAAAATAAACTTCTTGTCCATAGATTAATTTTGAGCGTACTAAAGATTGAGCCAAATGTATCAGTGTCTTGGTATGTTGGCTCCATGCCTGGGAACTTACTATTTTTAAAAAGTTAAGTCTTTTTCTAGCCTCAGATATTAACTGGTTGATGTGCAACTTCCAGCTCAGCTTTCTAGTTAAAATTACACCCTAAAATTTGACATCTGGTTTATACTTAAGCACTGTTTCCTCTAATTTCAGGATTGGTAATTTTGATGGGTTTTCACCATTATTAAAAAGCACAAGACATGTTTTGTCTGCAGATAATTCTAACTTATTCTCATTCATAAAACTACAGAATTTATTAAGCTCGTCTTGATATATTTTTTCAACATGATTGATAACTCTTTTTGTGGTGTTTTTCCGAACTGAAGTATTTATCCATATAGCGATATCATCAGCATACTGAACAACTTGTGTATCAGTTGACAAACAACTAGGAAGGTCATGTACAAGAAAAGAGAACAAAATCGGGGCACGCACTGATCCCTGCGGAATACCTAAATCGATAGACTTAAACGATGAGTAGACTGGACCCAGTTTAGTACAAATTGATCTATCAGATAAAAAGTTTATAAGATATTTATATAACATTCCATTGATACTAATGTGTTTCAATTTATGCAACAATTGTTCATGTCAGACTCTATCGTAAGCTTTCTTCACGTCAAAAAATGTAGCTAATAGGCTTTTTCTTCTGGAAAATTGTTTTTTAATTTGATGGGTTAATTTAACTAAGTGATCAGAAGTACATCTTCCCTTTCGAAAGCCAGCCTGATTGGTTGGGATAACATCATTCTTTTCACAATAATAAAACAGACCCTTATGTATAACATTTTTCCATTACTTAACCCACTTGGGAAGTAAGGGAAATTGGTCTATAACTATCTACTGATGACTGCATCTTACCTTTCTTAAGGATTGGAACTACTATCGACTGCCTCCAGATATTAGGAAGAGTGCCATTTATCCAACAATTTTGGAAAAATGAAAAAAGTAGCCTTTTCCATTTTAAAGGCATATGGGTCAACATTTGATAAGATATACCATCGGGACCAACTGCTGTCTTGTTATGTGAAAACGAATCTAATGTTTCAATAAATTCGTCATATTGAAAGGGAGCATTCAAATAATCAGTATTATATGATGATAGATTTTCTGATTTGTTTAGTTTTTCTGAGTCATTATTTTTAAGTCCAACTGAAGCTTTAAGGATGAACTATTTTTTGAAAACATTGTGACAAATGCTTCTGCTTTTTCAACTGTACTTGGAAATCTATTATTTTCAAACTTGATTGAATATGATGGGAGTTGAAATCCATCCTTCATTTCAGTAACTTTCTTCCAAACTTTATTTGTGTGTATGTGTATGGTGTGTGTGTGTGTGTGTGTGTGTGTGTGTGTGTGTGTGTGTGTGTGTGTTGTGTGTGTGTGTGTGTATATTCTGTGAATGTGCTTATTTATGGATCGGTGGTCTTAAAGATAACGCGCTTACCTAGAAAGCTAAAAGTCCAGGTCAGAAAACTGCAGTGGTTCAATCCCCGTTTGGGCCAGAAGCTTCTCCCCCATCCATTAGACCATGAGTGGTGGGTCTGGGTGCTAGTCTTTCGGTTGAGACGATAAACTCAAGGTCCCTTGTGTTACACATAATTATTTAGCGCAGGTAAAAGAACCCACGGCAACAAGAAAGTTGTTCCTGGCAAAACTATGTAGTTAAAGCCACTATGATAGGGAAACAAATACAGTTGCAGTCAGGAAAAAGAAGAAAAAAGGTGGCGCTGCTCTTGTGGCGACGCGCTCTCCCCCGGGGTGAGCAGCCTGAATTTCACGCAGAGAAATCTGTCGTGACTTAAAGTGGTATCAATGAAAAATAAATGAAATGAAAAAATATTCTTTTTTATTTTGAGGATTATGGAATAAGTGTGTGTCTTCAATTTTACGTCTGTTCACTTAAGTGATATTAGACGATGGAGGCAGGGGGGGATTGGGGGGGGGGGGGGGGGGGGAACATAATGAGATAAGGGCTTTAAGTAGAATAGATACGTGTTGGTATGAATGCACATTAAAAGATTATTCCAATCTATATAAATAGTATGTTGCAAAAAAACATGGCATAGAACTACAAAAATTAACAAAACCCCACAACAATTGAAAAATACTCTAATGTTTGAAAACAAACAATTTTGAACTACTTGTAACGGCAGCTGTGAAACAAGCAAAATGTAGATTCCCACGACCATACTTTACAAAAAAGAGAATACTGGGGATTGCAACAGAGACAAGGCTATCTCACATAATAACTCTGGATTGGTTAAAACTTCCTGCAGAGACTAAGTGTGTGTGGAATAAGTGTGTGTGTGTGTTTTGTGTGTGTGTGTGTGTGTGTTGTTGTGTGTGTGTTGTGTGTTGTGTGTGTGTGTGTGTGTGTGCTTTCTGTGAATGTATATTTTATTTCTGTGTATCTCGAGGATAATGAAAAAAAAGCACTCATGTGCTTTTTTCTTCACATTCAGTCACTGTGTGTGTATGTAGTTTTGTAAAAATTTGTTATCTGTTCCCACCAGCACACATCTGTTCCCACCGGCACACACTACTACTCTTCCGAAAAGTGGAACAGGTTTTTACTGTGTGCGCCAGATGTTCCGCGTGCGTTCACGCACAGGACCTCGGTTTATAATCTTATCTGAAGGACTTTTGTCTGAGAATGTATATGTATGCTGGGAGGCAGAAAAGTATGGGATTACGTTTGGTCTTTTGAATTCATGTAAGCGTGTATGTATGCATGCATGAACACACACACATGCATGTAAATATATGCACACACACACTCACATCTCATGCACACACATGCACCCACACACTCATGCACCCACACATACACTCACATACACATACTGGCATGTGTGTACGGGCACACATGGACGTTCACATGTACTTACATAAGATATTACATATGTGTACACAGACAAGCACACTTACAGACACATACATACTGTGCATGCACACACACACATACACACACACACTAACCCCCCCCCCCCCCCCCCCCCACAGACATTCAAACACACACACACACACACACATTCACACAGTCTCGCACGCATTCTATGTATGCATATGTATTATCATTATTATCTCTCTCTCTCTCTCTCTCTTCTGTCTCTGTCTGTGTGTCTCTGTCTATCTCTGTGTGTCTCTGTCTCTGTCTATCTCTGTGTGTCTCTGTCTGTCTGTGGTGTCTCTCTCTGTCTCTGTGTGCCTCTCTCTCTCCCCTCTCCCCCCGCCCTCTCTCCCCCCCCCCCTCCCCCCCCCCCCTTTCACCCCCTCTCTCTCCACCCCTCTTCTCCCTCTCTCTCCACCCTCTCCCCTCTCCCCCTCCCCCTCTCTCGGTTTTTTGGGGGTTTGGGGGGGGGGGTTTTTTTTTAAAAAAGGGAAAAATTTTTCCTGCTTTTTTTTTAAAAAAAAAAAAAAATTTTTTTTTTTTTTTTTTTTTGGGGGTTGTTTTTTTTTTTTTGGGCCCCCTTTTTTTTTTTGGCCCCCCCTTAAAAAGGGAAAAAAAAATTTTTTTTTTTTAAAATTTTTCCTTTGGGTTTTTTTTTTTTTTTTTTTTTTTCCCCCCCAAAAAACCCCCCTTTTAAAAAAGGGGTTTTTTGGGCCCTTTTTTTTTCCCCCAAAAAAACCCCCCTTTTTAAAAATTTAAAAAAACCCCCTTTTTTTTTAAAAATTTCCCCAACCCAAAAAAAATTTTTTTAAATTTTGGTGTGGGGAAAAAAACCCAAAAACCCTTTTTTAAAAAAAACCCCCCCCCCCCCCCAACAATTTTCCCCCACACAAAAAAAAAACCCCCCCCCCCCCCCCCCCCCCCCCCCCCCCCCCCCCCCCCCCCCAACCCCCCCCCCCCCCAAAACCCCCCCCCCCCCCCAACCCCCCCCCCCCCCCCCCCCCCCCCCCCCCCCCCCCCCCCCCCCCCCCCCCCCCCCCCCCAAACCCCCCCCCCCAAAATTTAAAAAACCCCAAAAAAAAAAAATTTTTTTTCCCCCCTTTTTTTTTGGGGGGTTTTTTTTTTCCCTTCTTCCCCCCTTTTTTTGTCTCTGTCTTTTTGTTTCCCTGTCTTCTTTTTTTTTTTTTTTTTTTTCCCCCCCCTTTTTTTCCCCCCCCTTTTTTTTTCCCCCCCTTCTCCCCCCCCCCCCCCCCCCCTTTTCCCCCCCCCCCCCCCTTTTTTTCCCCCCCCCCCCCCCCCCCCCCTCCCCCCCCCCCCCCCCCCCCCCCCCCCCCCCCCCTTTTTTTCCCCCCCCCTCCCCCCCCTTTTCCCCCCCCCCCCCTCCCCCCCCCTTTTTTTTTTTTTTTGGGGGGGGCCCCCCCTTTTTTCCCCCCCTTTTTTTTTTTTCTTTTTAAAATTTTTATTCAGAAAATTTTAAAAAAAAATTTTTTTTTTTTCCCCGTTATACTTTCGACATTTTTCCTGTATTTTTGGTTTTTTTTTTTCTGGGTGACTAGGATTTTGGGGGTGATGATGATTTTAAAACCCCCGTGTACACAGCCAAACCCAAAAAAGCATTTCCTCCCTTATCAGTCAAGAATCCAGGGGGGGCAAAAAAGGCTAAAAAAAGTAGATTTGCACCCTTTTTTTACCTTGCTCCAAATGCGGTCCTTTCTTGTATAATAAAAAACAACTGGTGGGATGGGGTAAGATTTTAAAAAAATTAATTAAAAAAAAATTCTTTTTATCAAGGATAATGGAAAGGGAAATTTTAATTTCTTTTTTAAAATTTTTTTTTTTTTTTCATTAAAAATCCAGTCCCCCGGGGGTTTGTGTGCACCGATAGCAGCTGAGAGTAGCTGAAAAATGTTTCGTAAACTGACGCTGTTCCACCGTTCTTTTTTTCCAAAATCCAAAATGTGGTCATTTCCCTTTCTATAAAAATGGCAAACCAAAAACATAGGGTTTTTAACCCAAATTTTTCCCGTGCATTCTTTGTGTATAGTGAAGCGTTCTTTCCCTTTTACAGCTTGGTGGGATGGGATGGATTGGGATGGATAGCTGCTGAGGGTAGTTTTAAAGTGGGGAAACTGACAGGGCAGGCCACCTTTCTTTTAAACCCAATCCGAAAAGTGGTCCCCGGTTTTCCCTTTGGGGTTTTAACTGGGACCCGTGGGCTGGGAAGGGGAGATAAATGGCTGAGAGGGTTTAAAAATAGGGAAAAACGACCGCTAAGGTTTTAACCCTTTTTTTGCCAAGTCCAAGTGATGGTCACTTTTTCCCTTTTCCCAAAATTTGGGACCAGGCATAATTTTTACAATCATGTTCCTGGGCAAAAGTGTTGTTAAAAGTGAACGGTTTGTTTTAACCCTTTTAAAAAGTGGGTGGGGTGGGATGGATTGGGTACAGCTGGGGGGAGTATTTGAAAGTACGGGTTTAAATGACAAAATTGTTTTCCCCTTCCTTTTTTCCCCCAAATCCCCAAATTGGTCGTAACCCCCGGGAAAAATTTAAAATTTTCACCAGTTGGGCTGGGATGGGATGGCGCCAAACTGAGAGTTTGCTGAAAAAAGTGGGGGGGGAAAATGACCGCCAAAGCCACCTTTCTTTTTGGGCCAAGTCCAAGTGAAGTCCCCGTTCCTTTTCTATAAAACCGGGGACCACGCATAAGAGTTTTAAAAATCATGTTCCTGTGCATTCGTTCGTGTAATTTTTAAGCGTTCGTTTATCCCTTTTTTAATTGGGGGTGGGATGAAGCGGTGGGTAGTAGCTGAGGGGTAAATGAAAGTAGGGGGGAAACTTTACAGCTGTGTCCACCTTTTTTTTTGCCAAGTCCCAATTTATGGGCAAATTTTTTTGCTAAAAATTTCCACCAGGGGGTTTGGGTGGGATGGGTGGACAGGTGAGAAAGAGTTGGAAAATAGGGGATAAAGGGCAGCCATGTCCATTTTTTTTTGCCCAAAATCCCAAATGAAAACAGTTCCTTTCTATCTTTGGCCCCCAGCGCATAGAGTTTTTCCAAAAAAGTTCCTGTGCTTTTGTTCGTGTATTTGTGAATCGGTTTGTTTTCCCCTTTTTCAGGGGGGTTTGGGGTGGGGTGGTGGGATTGGGCCGAACTGAGAAAGGGGCTGAAATAAGGGGGGTTAAAAACCGACAGCCCTGTCCACCTTCCTTTTGCCAAGCCCAAATGGTGGCAGTTCTTGCTAAATTTTTGCCCCAACGGGGGGAATTGGAAAGGGGCTGGGAGGCACTGGACAAGGGTGGGGCCTTTGGGTGCCAAAACTTCTGCAGGTTTCATGTGCCCGTTTAAAAAAGCCCCAAATGTTCCGGGGCATTCTTTTTTGTGGTATAAATTGAAATTGGTTATCCCCTTTCTACCCCGCACCTTTTTAAGCCTTTGGGGGGGGGAAAATTATGGAGAATGGGCCCGGCGGGCCTTAGACAAAACCTGGTTTATTGGTTTAAAAGGACGAAAAATGATTTTCGAATTTTTTGTCATTTAATTGGGGGATTCTTTTTTTTTTTCTTTTTTTTTGGTTGTTGTTGGTGGGTTTTTTTAGAAATTGGGGCTGTTTTGGGTATTTTTAAAAGGGGCTTATATTTTGTTGAAGTTTTTTTTGTTTTTTTTTTGCTTTAGGGGGAATTTTTAATTTTAAGTTTGCGACATTGATGTAAGGGGAAAAAGCCCTGATATGGCCTTCTTTGGTTTTGTGTGATGTGAGGGGTTTGTGTGTGGGTTTTGGGTGTGGTTTTGTGTTTTGGTTTTTGTGGTTGGGGTTATAAAGGCCCACACTTTCCCGGGGGTTTAATTTTTTGGGAGTTTTCCCCTTTTAATTTTTTTTAAAAAAATAAACCCCTTTTGGAAATTTGTTACTTGGGCGCCCTAAATAAACCTCCAAAAGAAAAAGAAAAAAACACTTTTTTTTTTGGGGAAAGACTAGCACCTGATTTTAAAACTTTAGAAAAAAATTTTTAACAAATTTGGGTAGTTTTAACTTTTTAAAAAAAAAGGGCAGCAAACACTGAAAAACCCCTCAGTCCCTTTTTTCGTCTGCAGCTGCCTGACCCAATATGCATTTCAGGGGGCAGCAAGTAGGAACAAAGCAATCCCTTTTTTTTGAAATTATTCCCCAAATTTTTCTCATCAATTTTGGGTTCCCCCTTAATCTTTTGGAACCCCCCACCCCCCCCCACCCCCCCCCCCAAAAAAGGTTTCCACAGTGCATTTTTTTCATACTTTAACAAAACTGCGAAAAACCCCCAAACATTTTTTTGTCTCGCACTCTTTAAAAAAATAGGGAAGACTCGTAAACCCAACCCCCCCGGGGTGTAGCCAAAACAAGGGGAAATGACATTTAAGCATAAAAACACACAAAAAACACAAAAAACCCCATCTTTTTTATGAACTTTTTGCTTTTCCCGTTCCTGGGCAAAATTTTAAATCTTTTTTTGGGGGGTAATTTCTGGGTTTGGTTTTTTCTCCTGTTCAATTTGTTTGTAATCCTCCATACCCCCCAAAAAGGGAAAGACAGGAAATTTTAAAACTCGAAACTCGAATCATCCCCTTTACCCTTTGCCCCCAGTGGTGTTTGTTTTTTTTTTTTATCTTAAAGATTGTTTTGGGCCCCAAAAAATTTTGTGATTTCCCAAATTTTTGCTTTGATTATTTTTTTGAGGGCCCAGTGGGGTTTGGTTTCCGATTTTTGACGTTTTTTCGGGGTTAATGAGTCCCACACAAACCCGACTCACCTTTTGCTAGGGGTAATTTTGGTGGTTGGGGAAGGGGCAAAGGGTTTTCGATTTTTTTGATTTAATTGAATTTAAAAAACCCCCTTCACTGGGTTTTTCTACCCTTTTGCTGAAGTATTAAGCTAAAATTTTAAACCTTTGGGTTTTCATTGTTTTTTAAAAAAACCCCCCCCAACCCTTCATCCCCCCAAAAACCCTTTTTTATGATGCAAAATTTTACCAACTTTCATTTTGTGTTTTTCCTGCAGTGTGCTTTTGATTTTGTTTTTGACTTTTCATACAATTATTGTTTGATTTTTTTTATGCTTTCAACAATTTTATTTTATTATTTTATCTTTTTATCCTTAAATTTTTATTATTGAAAAGCATTTTTTAAAATCGCAAATTGATAAAATTGTTTTCGTTTGAAAATTGACCTCGGTCGCAATTTTGATTTATTTTATGGGGAGAGGATCCATTAATTGGGACTTTTGGGGGAAAAATTTTTTTCCCAAACATTTTCATGGTTTTTCCTTTACGAAATTTCTAAACTAAGGGAGAGAAGTAGAGCAAAAGCTTGGTAGGAGCAAAGCAAGAATTAATGTTCTTGTACACTGACTTCGAAAATAAAACCAGAATCGCACCATGTATAAAAAAATAATAAGACCTGCATTGTGTGTGTGTGTGTGTGTGTGTGTGTGTGTGTGTGTGTGTGTGCGTGCGTGCGTGCGTGCACGTGTGTGTGTGTGTGTGTGTGTGTGCATTTGAATTTGTAAAAACTATTAATCGTAACTGGTTGTATGTGAAAGAGTAGGATGAATGAAAGTGCTTTGATTTATTTTTCCGCGAGATATAGCGCTATATAAATTCCATTTATTATTATTATTATTATTATTATCATTATTATTGTTGTTGTTGTTGTTGTTGTTCTTGCTGCTGTATTATTATTTACAAAAAGTGAAGATATATTTGCATTATAATGTAACAGAGTGGAAATATTTTGATCTGCCTCAACTGGATATGAAAAAAGCACACGAGTGATTAAGTCCATTATCCTTGAGGTAAAATAATAAATGAATAAATAGTAATAATAATAATAATAATAAATAAATAAATGATTAAATGAAAATAAATAAATAAATAAGTAAATAAATAAAACTAACTAGCTAAATAGATAAAAGGCATAGGGCAGACGATCATCATACTTACGACCAATGCCAGCAGATAGAATCTTGGAGATGACGTAAATATCATTATGACGTCTGGTCTATCTTTCTTGATGGGAAAAGAAATGTGTGCTGTTTGCAGGAGGAGGGATTTGTGTTTTATTTAGTTGGTTTGCTTTTTGTTTGTAATTTTGGAAGTCTTTAAGACTGACTTTTCAGCACTATTGGTCAATGCTATCTTCATGTTGGGCTTACATTGTTGATAACACTATATTGCCATTCTTCAGAAATAATAATGATAATAATAATAATAAGAGAAGAAGAAGAAGAAGAAGAAGAAGAAGAAGAAAGGATGGTGATGATGATGATGATGATGATGATGATGATAATAATAATAAATAATATAATAATATATGGATCTATATAGCGCTGAATCTTGTAACCAAACCAAACAAATCGAAGCGCTTAAATGACCAAAACAAAACAAAATAAATGAAAACAAAGCAGCCCCCCCCCCCCCCCCCCCCCCCCTCCCCACACCCAAACAATAAATTCTGAGAAAGTGCTTTGTCTCAGTAATAACCGCATGGAAAGGTATTTGCACTTTTTGCTTTTGTTTTATTTTCTTATAGATTGATAAAATATCTTTTATCTCTAGCAGTCAAAAAAAACAATCTGAGCTATGTCTGTTGCGACTTTTTTTTTTTTTTGGGGGGGGGGGGGGTGGGGCTGGGGGGCAGAACATTACAATCAAAATATTTTAATGGAAAATAACTCTCTCTCTCTCTCATCTCTCTCCTCTCATCTTCTCTCTCTCTCTCTCTCTCTCTCTTAATATATATATATATAATATATATATATATATACTTATACAGATTGTGGTCATTACATGTATTTGGAATTTTTTTAATATCTTCTCATGCTTTTGAATCAGTTGTTTTTAAAACAAGAAGCATAGGACAGGTATGGTTGTGGTGGTGGTGGTGGTTTGCATGACCATACCAATTCATGCGCTATGCTAAGTCTAGGCTGAGAGTTGGGGTCTGGCGTGTTCATCTTTGCCTACAACACACACACACACACTTAACTTTTGAACGAAGTGTAATAATAATAATAATAAAAATTAAAAAAAAAAAAATAATAATAATAATAGTACATGGAATTTATATAGCGCTATATCTTGCAACCCCCCCCCCCCCCCCCCCCCCCAAAAGCACTTTCATTCATCCTACTCATTCACATGCAGCCATTTACTATTAATAGTTGTTTTTTTGGGTTTTTTTTTACAAATTCAAATGTATACACACTCGCACAAAGGTTGTTCACTCCAAAAGGGTGATGGGGTTTTGGCTGTTGAGGGCAGGACAAAACTGAAATGGAACGAGAGGGGGAGAATCTTAGGTTTGAATAGCCGAATTTAAAAGCGTCATAAGAAGGCTTTTGACGAAGGGAGAGATCATTTCAGATCATGGACCAGAAACCCTAGGCCTATGATTAGTTCACAACACACATCATTAGCCTAGCACTCTTGCTAGGCCTACCAATCAACTCACACTTTTTTACTTATAATTAGGCCTAACTTCTACAATGGTTTGGAGGGATAGGCCTAGCCCTGCTTACACCTAAGGAAAGACAGCTAGGCCTACGCTGAGTTTACACTTAATATATGCATAATTACTAGTTTCAAATTTCATTTTGTTTCTCAATAAGCCAACGACCTAGTCGTTGCGTGCAAATAATAATAAATGCGCTAACCACTGAATACGCCTCGTGACGTACCAGTACTGCTGTTCGCCTGCTACAGCAAAGATTTTTTAATGCCACTTATTTAAAATAAATAAAACCAATGGGATCAAATATACACAAGTCAATTACATACATCAAAATTTTACATACTGAAATATAATTTTTTTTTATTTAAAGCTATACAATACATGTAGTAATTTAAACTAATTTGCAAATAATCTACATGCTTTGAACTCATTTACTGAAGATATAAGTAACATACATGAAACTAACATGTTTTGCTATGGGAAACTACTCTTTACGAAACATGCCATACACCCACTATGTACGATACAGAAACAGAAAACATGAAACTGCAGAATAAGAGCTTCAGAAATGCTTAAACTCTAGCATGAGATCTGAATAACCAATGGAAAGCAATAACATATGAATATTCATGTGAAGACAATAACTGGAAACAGAAACATGGCTAAACTGAAACCAGCAAAGATTTCTTCAGGGGCATTCATTGGTTTTGTTTCAGCGCAAGAGTCTTTCCCCTTCAGCGTGTTGTGTGTGAGATGGAGACCAGGATAGCTCAGTGGTCAGAGCACTCGCTTTCCCCCAGCCAGTGTTAAGCAGCATAGAGCAAGGTTATCAAGTGGATGGGTGACCGTTTGCACGCTTTAACTTCAGTAACACACCCCCAGTTCACCCAGCTGTTAATAGGTACACGCTCTCTTTAGGGTCATGGAAGGTAAAGCAGCAAAGGAGAGGAGATGGACAACACCCTCAATAATATGCTGGCCCCTGGAGAAGCTGAGATCTCTGAAGCTTTGCTACCCAACGACTGCATAGGTTATGGGACACTTTTACCTTTTACCCTTTATGTGAGATGCAGATTTATTCAATTTTCATCGTGGTTGTGTCGTTCTGTTTGTTTTTATTCTCGATTCTAAGAGTATTTTCAATAGATATGACAGGCTGCTAGGTTTGCTACATATATGAAAACTGAAAATTTCACGTGGTATTCTGATGGAAAGGAAAAAAAAACCCACCTCTCTCTCTCCCTCTCTCTCTCTGTCTCTCTCTGTCTCTCTCTCTCTCTCTCTCTCCCCCCCCCCCCCCCCCCTCTCTCTCTCTCTCAAAATAAGCTGAAAAACAAAGAAAGACAAGCACCTTGGACTACAAAACATTTTGTCCCCAGGCTGTGCGGAAACCCCCCCACCCCCCCACCCCTAAAAATACAACAACAACAACAACAAAACAACCAACAAAAAACCCAACAAAACCTGGGTTTAGTACAATGAAGCAATATTCAGCATTAAGATCTGAACGAATTACCATTACACCTTCATCAACACATTATGATTTAATTTTAGAAAATGTACAAACACATCCCAAAATCCACGAAAATAACTCGGTCTATTAAAATCAATGTCAACCGGATTTCTCAATCCCATTTCACACACACACACACACACACACACACAGAGCGAGTTGCTTTATCAAAGGGAAGTCAATCGTTTCATTTCATGGCAAGGTAGTAGTTGCTTCCCGTAGACCACGAAATGCGAGTTTCTCCTTCTCCGTCGAACGCTCAGACAGCAACTATTGTCTGTCATAAGAGCGAATAATTATACGTTGCGCTGCCGTTAAGCGCCTGACAAGTCAGGCCCTGCACATCTGACTTCGGCAAGGGAGATAATAGTTATCCTTTAAGTCTTTTTTTCCGAAAAAAAAGACAGGAGAAAGGACCAAGGAGGTAGAAAATAATACAAGAAGGAGGTGACAAGAAAGAAAAAGGAACAAGACAGAAACAAAGAGAGGGATAGAAAAGAGGGAATTCCTAGCACAGAAGGTGGAGATGCTGTTTATAATGGTAGTTTGAGACACAAGCTACATACATGTTATTGTTACGTTGTCTTTGACAGCTGAGGTCTTTGTTCGTTGGAAACATTTTCAGGTGAACAAAGAAAACTGACTGTGGCACTTCCCCCATGACAGTGGAGCAACACTTCCTCCAGACCTGTCTGTCCAACACACCCAAAACATGAGGGCCGATATCTGGCCTACTGACCTGCCGATGAGGGACAAGCTCTTCAGACCCCTGGATGGCCTTCAACGCACGGCAGCATTTGTCAGGGCCTCAGGAGGTGCTGTCTGAGCGCTCGACAATGGAGGAGGAGGAGAAGAAGAAGAAGAAGAAGAAGAAGAAGAAGAAGAAGAAGAAGAAGAAGAAGAAGAAGAAGAAGAAGAAGAAGAAGAATTGCAAAGAAGAAGAAGAAGAATTGCGAAGAAGAAGAATTGCGAAGAAGAAGAATTGCGAAAAAGAAGAATTGCGAAGAAGAAGAAGAAGAATTGCGAAGAAGAATTGCGAAGAAGAAGAAGAAGAACAAGAACAACAACAACAACAACAACAAGAAACAAGAACAAGAACAAGAACTGGAACAAGAACAAGAAGAAAGCTGACTGATATAATTATTAGTAACAGCGCTGCTCTTATCCCTCGATTAAAATTCTATATAGGCAGAGCGCTAGTTTAACCCACACAATCAAGCCAATACTTGATTTTTGTGTACCTAACTTCTGAAGAATATTCACATACACAGCAGGTGTGTGATTAAACATTCTGTGTCTAAAGGTAAAGGTAAAGGTGTTCCATAACCTATAAAGTGCGTAGAGGAGCGAGGCGTCAGAGACCTCAGCTTCTCTAGGGGCCAGCATATTGAGGGCGGCGCCCATCTCCTCTCCCTCACCGCTGCTTTACCTTCCCTGACCCTTGATCCAACAACAAACAATGACAATGACGACAATGCTGAGAAGAACAGCAGTAACTAAAACAATAACAGGGGGAAAAAGGAGCAGAAAATAGTTATTTATTTATTCATTTATTTTATACGACTTTTAAGTCACGGCAGATTTCTCAGCGTGAAATTCGGGCTGCTCTCCCCAAGGGACAGCGCGTCGCCACAAGAGCAGCGCCACCCATTATTATTATTTTTTCGTTTTCCTGTCTGCAACCGTATTTGTTTCCCTATCAGAGTGACTTTTTTTTTCTACAGAATTTTGCCAGGGACAACTCTCTTGTTCCTGTGGGTCCTTTTACGTGCGCTGAATAAGTATGTGTAACACACAGGACCTCGGTTTATCGTCTCATCCGAAAGACTAGCATCCAGACCACCGCTCATGGTCTAATGGATGGGGGAAAAGTTTTTGGCCCAAACGGGGATCGAACCACCGCACACTTCCGACCTAGACTTTTCTCTTTCTAGGCAGGCGCGTTACCTTTTTCAGACCACCAATCCACATAATTATGTTATTTGTGACTTGATTTGTGACTTATCTCCAAGATCAGACTAATGCGCTCCCTTGTCATATCCATATTTCTGTATGCCTGTGAATCATGGACCCTGACTGCAGATTTGGAGAGAAGAGTACAGGCAGTCCTACAAAGACCACATAAGCAACGAAAGCGTGCATAACAGAATCCAGCAAACCATTGGACCCTATGAGAACCTTCTAACGATCGTGAAAAAGCGTAAACTTAAGTGGTATGGGCATGTCACAAGATCCCAAGGAATTACAAAGACAGTTTTGCAAGGCACTGTCCAAGGAGGAAGAAGAAGAGGCAGACCAAGGAAGAGCTGGGAGGATAACATCAGTGAATGGACAGGCCTAGAACTCAACAAAACCCTGAGAAAGGCAGAACAGAGAGAGGAATGGAGGGAACTGGTTGCTGAGTCTTTGAGGGTGCCCCCACGGTCGTCAGACTACGGGACAGATAGATAGATAGATAGAGTGACTTGCTGTAGGTATTTCTAATCTTTTGTTTGACAGTGTGATGGTGATTTCTTGTACCAAATAGTTATTAGATCTTAAGCTTGAGAAGTGAACATTATGTGTGTGTGTGTGTAATGACCCTCCACCACAAAATGAGTCATAGTGCACCTGACCCACTTTTCCTCTAAGAGTCATTTTAAGGCAGGTGAGAATCAGGTTGTTGATTTTCACTTTTCGATTGTTTATAAAACTTTAAGACTTCTTCTACCTTATACGGAAATATCAAACTCTAATTTTGTTTCCTTTAAAAAAAACACGTAAAAAAGGGTAAAGGTGTCCCATAACCTATGTTGCTGTAAGGGAGCGAGGCATCAGAGACCTCACTTCTCCAGGGGCCAGCATATTGAGGGCGGCGCCCATCTTCTCTCCCTCGCTTCTTTACCTTCCCTGACCCTAGAGAGGGCAGGTACCCATTTACAGCTGTGGGAACTGAGGGACAATACTGAGGTCAAGACACGCAAACGGTCACCCATCCAACTGGTAACCACGCTCGATGCTGCTTAACCTTAGCTTGGGGAAAGCGAGTAGTGCTCTAACCACTGAACTATCCCCTCCACTAATCATTAAAAAAAAATCAACATAAAAAGACGCATCTAAAAACACCCAACCTCTCATGCTGATTACCTATTCGATCCGAAGTTTGCCAATTTTTCATTTTGTCACTGCATGGAGTCTAGCATTTCAATTTATAATAACTTTTCATATAGAACCGTCCGATTTTCTATCTGTTTTGTATTGAATAGCCTTTTTATTGCCAATTGATAACAATTCAACAACTAAAAATTGACCTCCAGTATAAGTGCGACTCATTTTGTGAGAAAGGATCATTGCATCATCACATATACACAGTTATACAGACATGCATACAGACAGACAGACAGACATGCATACAGACAGTCACACAGATATGGACAGACAGACGGAGTCTCGGGCAAAAAGACTAAGTCAAGGCTTAAGTTATAGAAAGCGGGCAAAACGTCCACTCAGGGGCAATTACTCCTTCAGCTCTGGTTCGACCGCTAGGAGATTTATCTCCATTATTGTGAGTCAGCGGGGAAGAAAATCCCCCAGAAGCTTCCAGAACCATTCCTCCCTGTCCTGGTCCTTCTGCTGTGCTGTTCTTGTGTCTTCTCTCTCTCTCTCTCTCTCTTCTCTCTCTCTCTCTCTCTCTCTCTCTCTCTCTCTCTCTCTCTCTCTCTCTCTCTCTCTCTCTTCTCTCTCTCTCCCCTGTCTGTCTCTCTCTCTCTCTCTCTCTCTCTCTGTATGTCTGTCTCTCCTTCAGACACTGACATGGATGCAGATGCAGGAACCCTGACAAACACGGAGACATACACACACAGACACAAAGACACAATTTTTAACTAGAACTGCAATTAATACCGATAATTTAACAGTCGTGAACCATTCAAAAGCTTGTGTAAATGTTTTTATGTCAAGAAGAATTACTGCTTTATTTTATAGATTGAAACTAAATGCATTGATAACCAAATTCAGCAAAAATGGTAAATGTCTATGTGGTGAGAATATCACCAATACTCATATACTTTTTGATTGCCAGAGTGTAAAACCTTTCATGCCCCATTTTTCTGAAAATTCCCTTACCAGCATATTCAATAATTTAAAACTGGCATTTGAAATTGTGAAAGGTATTTACCGCAGTCCCTTAGGACATTTGTTATAGTTGCATTAACGTTAATGACTTGTTCTTATGCTGGTTTTTTTTTTTATAATTCCTGTTGCATTGCCAAGTTTCTTTATATGATTTTTTGTAAAAGCATGGGTTTTGGGGGGTTTTGGTTGTATTTTTGGTTGTTTTTTTATTTTTTATTATTATTTTTTTTTAATTATTTTTTTTTTTAAACAAGACATCTACCCCTCCATTTGTACCCCCTCGTCTAATATCACTAGAAGTGAACAGACGTAAAATTGAAGTCAACAACAACAACAACACAAAGACACAGAGAGACAGAAACACACACACACACCACACACACACACACACACACACACACACACACACACACACACACACACTGGACGTGCACGCGCAATCCAATCCAATCCAATCCTGTTGTTTATAGCCCCGCCACTTCACAATGATTCCCAGGTGGCATGAGTGAGACAGAATGCTTTAAAAAAAGTTTTCGTTCATTTCTTGGCTACAGCGTGGAAGTTAACTAATGGTAAGATTTTTTGCAAAATGAAGGACAAGAGATGACAAGGAGGACCACTGACTTCCTACATAGAATGCACAGCCAGCATAGAGGGAGGATGGACACAACTGACAGGGCATCCATCAGCAACTACGGTCAAGAATGATGTCGTTGACAGTTAACAGGTAACAGGTCAGTTCCCAGAAATTTACAGAAAAAAACACAACCAAACCTATCCAATCTTGTTGTTTATAGCTCCACTGATCACAGAGGCCATATCAGGGCTGTCACCTCGTCCAATTTTAAATCTCAGCCAAATGAATGCCTGGCCAGTCTCTGACGTTTTCCATCAAATTCTTCATGTTTGCCCCTGAGACTTTCCCCCTCCCCTGCCTCCCCACTCCTGAAGTGTCCTTTTGCAGTATAGTACCCAAAGAGAGATGTGCTGTGTGACGAGACCAAACCAGGCCAGCTTCCTTTTCTTTACAAACAGCCAAAAGGGGTTCCTCTAGCCCAGCTTTCATGATGACCTCTTTCCAAACTGACCCGTTGTTGGTTTTATGGCGTCCCCAGAAAATGCGGAAAAGCCTCCTGAATGATTTCATATGAAAGGCTTGAATTTTCTTTTCCAGTTCTTCAGTCAAGGTGCATCTGAAATCATGAGTGTTTTAAAACAAGATTTCATTTTGTTGGGAACTGATCTTTTTGATCTTCCAGGTTCTTTTTATTTAGCTATGACGAAGGTGGTTAGGTGTATTAAATTTTTACTTTGCAAAGAAAAGAACCACCTTTTGTCATTGTGGAACCAAGATATTTAAAGCATTCTACTTCTTCCAATAGGTGGCCATTTATGACGATACAAAATGAGATGTCTCAATACTGCTGTTTAACATGACCTTGTTCTGATCTTCTTTACGCTGATCCCTATACCATAAGCTCTGGCTTTTTGTTGTTATTTAGCTTACTTTATGTTCTTGGAATATGTTGTCATTAGTTCCATATATCAATGTTATCAGCAAAACGCAAATTGCAAGTGGACTTACCACAAAGAGATACAGTGGTCTGGCATTCAAGGTGCATCTGTTGCATTAACTTCCCAAGAAATGAGGTTGAATAAAGTAGGCAAGAGTGTGCAGCCTTGTTTATTCCTACTTTTAAAAAAAAGAAGAAATTTCCAACCAATCTAGTCAGAAAGACTACACTTCTGGCATTGTTATGGAGTGTCTGGCACCGATCCTTCTACACTAGCACATTTTTTTTAAAGCTTTGAGGTGTTGCCACAGTCCAGCACACCACACTCTGTCAAAAGCTTTTTTGAAGTCAAAATTAGGACACATATCTCTGGTATTGTAGATGTTTCTCTATCAAGAGCATGCACAGCTTGCACTCTCTATTGGAAAACACATCTGGAGTCTGATTATGGCTGCATATATCACGAGGTACTTTAAAACAGCAAGACTAGCAAACATCCTAGTTGTTGGCTATTTAGGCATAACACCTCTCACAGAAGGTAGTTTTTTGTGTTTGGTATTACTAGAGAGAAAACACAAGTTCAGTCATCTTTATTTTACCTAAGTAATCCAACTTTGCACTAAGGGTTCTTGTCCTAGCTTTGGCCCTAATCTGAAACAAGGGATTGTAGATACTTTATAGGGCATGACAGAGTTAAAAATAATTCACATGAAGATAGTTCACTAGTACTATTTTGATCATAGTTCATTCCAACCAAATCTTGGTTTTTTTTTATAGCCCTGCTGGCAACAGAGGCCATATTGAGCTCTCACTTTGTAACATTTAAAATTTTTCGAATAAAACTTTGCAACTATATACAACTTAAAACAGGGTTACTGATGTGCTCTCTACATTTCTAATGCACAATCAGAAAGGGCTAGAAACTGAAGTGGTGACCAAAGGTTCTTGTTCAGGAGTCTCTACTTTTGCCTCAGTAATTTCCAGGTGCAACAGGTAAAACAGAATACCTATTTGAGGTGACCCTCTGCGGATCACCAAGAATTTATACACTCTGTCTCACTCATCCCACTGGAGAAAAAGCACAGTATGGATGAAAACTATCTTCAAATTTCCACACAAAATTTAAAACTGACTTAAGGTAGATGTGAAGACCAGCAAGTGATATTGAAATGACCGGGTGGCGTTTACTGAAAATTAACAATTGCCTCAATCAAACCTGCAGAACTTGTGTGAAACTGTATGCCTTTTGGGTTAATTAAGAGTTTATGCCATTTACAGTGTCTTTAATTATTGCTGATACAGTGTTCGTTGTACATTTGGTTAAGTGTTATACGGAACATGTTGCACAAAAGGCACAGTTGTATATGTGGAACAAAGGCTATGTTTCAGCTTTGCCTTTAGTCTTGCAAACTATATAACACTGATTTTCACATCATATATCCAGGATATAGTCACAATGATGCAATTACACCAATAGTACCAACATATAAACTCGAAAGCTAAGCCCCCAAGACTAACGTGTGACAGAGCTGATTCCTAAAGAGAAAATGGACGAAACTCTCGCCAAGACCTCAATAACGAAAGCACCAACCTGTCGGTTGCCAGATCTTCTCATGGACGCCTAAGGGCAATTACTCTCTGAAGCTTATAATGGCTGCTTCGAGAGTTATCTCCACTGATGAGGTTCAAGAAAGATTGACCTCCCAGGGGTTTTCTTCGCCTCTGTTGTGTGTTTGTGTGTTGTTGTGTGTGTCATGTGTGTGTGTTTTGTGCTGTGTGTGTGTGTGTGATTTGGTGGTGATTTGTGTGCTTTGTGTGTGTGTTTGAGATGTGTGGTGATTGTGTGTGTGGCTGTTCTTGTGCTTTGTGGTGTGTCTGTGAGAGTGTTTTGTGAGTGCTTGTGTGTGTATGTGTGTTTGTGTGTGTGAGTGCGTACGTGCGTGCGTGCGTGCGTGTGTGTGTGTGTGTGTGTGTGAGTGTGTTATGTGTGTGTGAGTGAATATGTTGTGTGGTTGTGTGTGTGAATGTAGGTTGTGTGTGTGATTGTGTGTGTGTGTGTGTGTGTGTTGTGTGTGTGTATGTGTGTGTGTATGTGTGTGTGTTTGTGGTGTGTGTATTGTGTGTGTGTTTGTGTGTGTATGTGTGTGATGCTTGTGTGTGTGTTGTGTGTGTGCATGCGTGGTGCGTGCGTGTGTGTGTGTGTGTGTGTGTGTGTGTGAGTGTGTTATGTGTGTGTGGGTGAGTATGCTTGTGTGTGGGTGAGTTGTGTGTGTGTGGTTGTGGTTGTGTGTGTATATGTGTGTGTGTGTATGTGTGTGTGTGTGTTGTGTGTGTGTATTTGTATGTGTGTTTGTGAGTGTGTGTTTGTGTGTTTTGGTGTGTGTGTGTGAGTGGGGTTGGTTTTTTTGTTGTGTTATGGGTATGTGTGTGGGGTGTGTGTTTGTGTGTGTGTGTGGTGTGTGGTGTGTGTGTGTGTGTGTGTGTGTGTGTGTGTGTGTGTGTGTGTGGTTTGTGTTTTGTGTGTGGTACCACCCCGCTGCGCTGTAAAACTTTTTTTTTCCCCAGGACTCTCCTGTGGAGGTGGCATTGCCATCATTCACAAAGACACACTGGAACCAGCTCTTTCTTTCTGTCACATCTTTCATTCTCACACGAAATTTTCGTAGTTGTAAATCGCAATCGCAGCTTACCTGGTCATTCTATTACTTTCTGTTGCCCCTACCGTCCACTTCTTAGTCGTACAAACATTCAGACATATTCAGTAAAAAATAAAATTAAAAAAATTAATCCAGTCACTCCTTGACCACTACAACCTCTTAAGCTTATAATTTTCAGGGATGATTTTCAAATTTTGTTTTCTTTCAATACTGAACTGGGGTGTTTTTGTAACCTATAGCCAGCACATACATAAAAGTCTATCAAATAATCATAGCAAACAAAGATGTTGTTAGACTATAATCGGATACTCAAAATAATTATGCACTACATGAATAACCGAGCAAAGCAAACAATTTTTTAAATTGAGGGTTATTATTATTATTATATATATTTTAAAAATTCTTTTATATCGAGGATAATGGAATAAGCACTTATGTGCTTTTTTACATCCTGTCCCCGTGTGTATGCGGTTTTGTAAATTCTCTCATCTGTTCCCACCGGCACACGATGGCTTACTCTTACGATACAGGATTTAACGTACGCGCAAGATGTCCTGCGTGCGTTCGCACACGGGGCCTCGGTTTATAGTCTCGTCCGAAGGACTTTGGGGGAGAGTGGAGTCTGCACTGATGTTAACTCCAGGGGGAAAATATTCCCTTGAACGGGAATTGAACCCGGGTCGTCAGATTGCGAGCGCAATGTTCTAACCACTAGGCTATATCCCGTCCCCCAACGTTACAGAAGATGAGCTTAAGAGAGAGGTGTGATCCCTTTCTCTCTTAACAAGTAGGGTTCAGGAGGCACAGCCCCCAGAATCTTAAGCCCCTTTTATAAAAAAAAAATGTACACACTTTCTAATGAAATGAAACCCTATCACGTGTAAAAATACCTAAAAACCCTTTTTACTACTACTAATAATAATAATAATAAGAAGAAGAATAATAAGAATAAGAATAATATATGAAATTTATAGAGCGCTATATCTTGCAATTACAAATCAGAGCGCTTAAAATAACCACAGTCAAGGGAAAAAAAGTGTTGGTTTGCATTGTTGTGTGAGCTTTGAGCAGGAAGTCTTTCAAAATGTGTTTTATGAATGAATGAATGAATTAACTATATTCTTTTATTTCAAGGATAATGGAATAAGCGCTCGTGCAAGGCGAAAACGTCAGCAGCTAAAGCTGTAGTGGCTGACGGCAAAAGTTGAATTTAAGAAACAGCTTAAAAAAAAGAAATAAAGTGAAATGCTTAATTCAATCAACGCAGAGAAAAGTTTGCCCTTCTCAAGACAAGTCAAGTCAATTTTTTTCCCCAGATGGTACATTGAATAAGCAAATGCTCTTGCTTTTTTTCATCAAGCTATCTATCATCCTTCGGATGAGACTATAAACCGAGGCCCTGTGATCGAACGCATGCAGAACATCTTGCGCACACGTTAAATCCTGTTCCGCTTTTCGGAAGAGTAGGCCATTGTGTGCTGGTGGAAACAGATGACAAAATTTACAAAACCGCATACACACGGAGACCGTATGTAAAAAAAGCACATGAGTGCTTATTCCATTATCCTCGATATAAAAGAATAAATAAAAAAATAAAAAAAGATAAAACGTCAGCAACTAGAGCAGTAGTGGCTGACAGCAAAAATTGAATTTAACTAATAGCTGTTTTCAAAAAAAGAAATAAAGGGAAATGCTTAATTCATTCACCAAATAGAGAATATTTCCCTTCTCAAGTCAAGTCAAGTCAATTTTTTCCCCAGATGGTACATTGAATAAACAAGGCATTTGATTTTTTCCCTGAAGCCATCTATCTAGGAACAAAAACAAGTTCTATGTGCTACACCTATAAGATCTCTTTTTTCCCTGACCTCAAATCTTCTTGGATCTGCTAGAACATGTCCTTTGTCTTCCACATCCCTTCTGAACTTCCCTTCATCTTTTCTTCCATCTTTTCAGACCAAGTCTGAACTCCAGACTGGATCAGACTTTGTTCCAGCCTGCACCCCTTGTTCCCCAGTAGCTCACTCCTTTTTTCCATCCTTCAAGTGAAAAAGGAATTTAGGCAATTTTGAAAGAAATGATAATAAAATCACGCGGTCTGGATCCTATACCAGTTTCTCTTTTCACACAGTGTACCCATTGTCACTAAAGTACTAAACTCATTGCTTCTTCTAGGAAATTTCCCGTCAGCTCTCAAAACTGCGACAGTCGCACCTCTATTCAAAAACACGAACTTCATCCCAAAGTTCTTAAAAATTATTGACCAGTCTGTAACTTTTTTTTTTTTATAATTTTTTTTTTTGCTGCCTCATCTTCTGACGACCCCCGTCCTACTGTTCCCACGCCGCCCATTCCAATCTCCCCGCCACAACCACACCCAGATTTGTTATGTCTCATCCTCAGGGTCGGAAGTCCACAGGGAGCCCATCACTATCAGGCCGCCGTGGGGCCACCAGCCAGAGGGGCCCTGCACTGCTGCTGGGTCACTTTGGTGGTGTTCAGTGGTGCCTGTTCTGAGCTAACATACGCAGGAAACCACCTACTAAGCCCCCTACTAACGACAGTATTAGCTCAGTCGCGGAGCCAGACTGAGTGAGTTGCCCACCCCAGGTGGCAACCACCACAACGTCCCTCCAACGACCGTCCCCCGCGAACCTCCAACCCCAAAGGCTTTGACACAAACTCACCACAGGCACAGAAGTGTATGGGCAAACCGAATCTGAGGCCACCATGAGACCAGAGAATTCGGGACCACCGAATCAGAGGCAATTTTTTTTTTATAATGCATGATGATCAATGACAATGAGGATGACGTAATGATGCTGCTGTGGAAGTGCATATGCTTTGAGACTACTTGACAGGGTTGTACTCTACGCTTACTATCATAATATATCCCGGCGTCAACCGGGCCCGAGAGATACAGACACCTGCAGTGTTGGTCAGGTAATTTGAGCAACACTCTCAAACTCGCATCCGTTAAGTGGATGAAGTTCGACTGTGTGGTCCCAGTCTTCCCACTGAGCCCACAGCACACTCACTCTGGGTAGGAGCCGGCCGGAGTCCGAAAAATCCCTATGACTCTTATGGGATTCGAACCCGCGACCTTCCAGTCCGTAACCCAAGGCGCTAACCACTGCGCCATGGCGGCTGGTACCAGTCTGTAACTTACTTCTTGTCTCTAAAGTACTTGAAAAAGTTGTTCTAAAACAGCTCATCAACCACCTTTGTTCCAATAATCTCCTTCCCCCTTTTCAGTCTGCCTATCGCGCCAACCACAGCACCGAAACCACCCTAGTCCACACTTTAAAGACCTATTTTGCTTCTGATGCATGAAAAATCTTCATTATCACTCTTCTTGACTTATGTGCAGCTTTAAACACTATATGCCATTCAATTCTTCTTTCCCCCCGCCTTCAAAATACGTTTTGTATTAATTGCACAGCCATCACATTGTTTTGGTCATACGTCAGAGATCGATTCCAGACAGTTATTGTCAGCGAAATTCAGTCAAAACAGGTCACACTGGAATGTAGAGTTACACAGAGAACAGTTTACACACACACACACACACACACACACAGAGGCATGCACACACACACACACAGAGGCATGCACACACATAGGAATGCACACACACACACACACACACACACACACACACACGGGCATGCACACACACACACGCACACACGCACACATGCATGCAAGCACTCAAGCCTGTGTGCAATGCACTACAACACTGACACACAGAAACACACAGAAACACACACACACACACACACACACACACACACACACACGCAACCCCACCCACACAACCCCTCTACACACACACACACACACACACACACACACACACACACGCAACCCCATCCCCACACCCCTTCTACACACAACACACACACACACACACACACACACACACACACGCATGCATGCAAGCACTCAAGCCTGTGTGCAATGCACTACAACACTGACACACAGAAACACACACACACACACACACACACACACACACACACACACACACACACACACACTTAAACGCCACCTTACAGCAAACACTCAAGCCTTGAAAAAAACAACAAACCCAACCAACCAACCCTACCCTCTGCAAAGCTCGACCTAAAAGCGAAAGTAAACGTGGGAAAAAGCCTGTGACATTTGCACAGCCAGGAACCTGATTCAGCCAGAGTGACTTTGACATTTAACTACACATGCCCAGGTGACCACAAACCTGGTTTAATCCAATCCAATCCTCTTGTTTATAGCCCCGCCCACCACAGAGGCCACATCAGGGTTGTCACCTCGTAAATTTTTAAATCTCAGATTAAAACTGTGCAGCTGTATTATACAGATCAGAACAGGGTATAAAACCAACTCTACTGTCGTTCCTTGTAGCAACGCCCTGGGCAACCATAAGGTTCAACCTAGGACGGGCACCGCGTTGTGGGAGAAAAACCAAATCAACCACACATAAAATGAGATAAAACCAAAACCAGATTCCTTAAAACAATCTTATTCTTTGCGACTTACTATAACACCTTCACTCATAAGACGGAAAAAGCCCCTGATTCTCTCAGAAGTTAAAAATGGTGTCCAGTGGAACATCCCCCAAAAAGGATCTTTAGGGAGTGTGCAGTAAAATGCTTGTGCCTAATATCCTGGACATCTCGACACTCCAGAAGCAGATGCTTGATGGTTACCTGCACATCACAAGTCACACACCATGGGGTTCCCTCTACCTTAAGCAAATGAACGTGGGTGATATGAGAATGACCCGTGAGTAGCTTGGTGAGCACTGTTGCTTCCCTTTGGTTTTTGACAGAGAGAGAGAGAACTTTCAGGTTAGGGCGAATGCGGAGAAGTTTTTTTTTGTCCATCTGAGCATTCCATTCCTCTTGCCAGAGGGACTGCACATAACTTGATTAACCCTGCAGATATTACAGCATCACAATGAGTTTGATGGTTTAGTGGTTAGTACAATAAACCTAACGCTGACAGAACTGATGTCACAGTTTCTGAGTCCAATCATTTTGTAGTCTTAGTGAACAGATTTTTGTATCGCATTATATCGCGTCTATAATATGATAGACAAATTATTATAAAATCAATGACAGATATGATAGACGGATGGTACATGTGTTACTCATCATATGCAATAAGATCAGGAAGGCAGGCAAGGGGCCACCATCTTGGACGCAGTCCCTGATTACCACTGTCCCGAAGAAATGCAACCCACAGCTATGCCAAAACTACTGTAAAAAGGGTAAAGGGTAAAGACCTATAAGGTCGTAGGGGAGCGAGGGGTCAGAGACCTCAACTTCTCTAGGGGCCAGCATATTGAGGGCGGCACCCATCTCCTCTCCCTCGTTGCTTTACCTTCCCTGACCCTAAAGAGGGCAGGTACCCATTTACAGCTGGGTGAACTGGGGGAACTGTACAGAAGCCAAGGCGCACAAACAGTCACCCATCCAAGTGGTAACCACGCTCGACGCTGCTTAACCTTGGCTGGGGGAAAGCGAGTGCTCTGATCACTGAGCTATCCTGTCCCCTATTGTACAATTAGCTTAATCAGCCATCCAAGTAAAGTCATGCTAAGAATCTTCCTGAGCAGACTGAAGCCACAAGATGAAATAATCGAAGAATAGGTAGGTCTCATTGGAAAACGGAGCACGACAGAGCACATTTTCAACCATAATGAAAAGTACTCGAAAAACCACCAAGACCTTTACTGCGTCTTTGTGGACTTTAAGAAGGCGTTTGGGATACAGTTTTGTGGGCAACTGTGAGACAGTAATATAACATCAATGCCAGTCAGATCAGAACCATACAGTGCTGCTGCTTTCCTGTTTCTCCTTCTAACATTTCTTAACTTTCTTCTTCTTTCTTACTTTCTGCTTTTATCTCTGTTGTCTTTTTTCCTCTCCTCTCTTCCTTTATCTTGTTCCGTTTCTTCTCCTTCTTTTTCTGTTGTTTTTCTGCTCTCTCTTTTTTCTTCATTTTTTTCTTACTTAGATTCTTTCTTTTCATCTTTTTTGTTCTGTTTGTGCTGCTTCCTCTGGTGTTTATACCACTTTCTTTTCTAGTTGCTGGGCTATGTGTCGTTCTTTCTGGTCTGTCTGGCCTAAGTGGGTTGTTTTATGGATTGCTTCTACTGTCATTTTCACTTTTTTCCCATCAGTATTTTTTCTATTCTTTTTGTTTGCACGTTTTCCTTATATATCTCCTTTTCCTGTACTTCCTATCCGCTTCTTCTGATGTTGTTATTTTTCAATACTGTCTTCTGTTTTTTCCTTCAGTATTGTCTTCTGATTCCTGTTCTTGGAGTTCTTTTCCTTGTTCTTCGGATTCTTTGGCTTTTTTTTTTTGCCATTGCTTTTTCTTTTCTTCTTTCTACGTTTGTGTTTATGTTTTTTTCTCACCTTTTTCTCAATTACTGCTTTTTTCCCACTTGTCTTTTCCTTTCTTTTTCTTTCTTCTCTCGTTTGCTTTTTTTTTTTACACTGTCAGATGTGTTTGTGAGAAATAGTGGCATGTCCTTTCCAGCTCTTACACCGGGTAGTCTAGTGGTTAGAACATTGCGCTCGCAATCTGACGACCTGGGTTCGATTCCCGTTCAGGAGGATATTTTCCCCTGGAGTTAACACCAGTGCAGACTCCACTCTCCCCAAAAGTCCTTCGGATGAGGCTATAAGCCGAGGTCCCGTGCGCGAACGCACGCAGAACATCTTGCGCACACGTTAAATCCTGTTCCGCTTTTCGTAAGAGGAGGCCATTGTATGCTGGTGGGAACAGATGACAGAATTTAACAAAACCGCATAAACACGGGGACTGGATGTAAAAAATACATAAAGTGCTTATTCCATTATCTTCTATAAAAAACAAAGAATAAAATGAAATTTAAAAAGCTCCTATCCTGAGGAAGAGGAGGAGAAGGAGGAGAATGCAAAGAAGAAGAAGAAGAAGAATTGCGAAGAATTGCGAAGAAGAAGGGACAAAGCTTTTCACTGGGCCAGTAGTAATGCAAATAACCGTTCTGCACGCTGTCACACCCCCTTTGGGAAAACCATGTACAGTAAGCCATAATTATTAGGAGACACATTTGACAAACAGGATGCAATGGAAAGATTTTTACTGCAAGTTTACACGAAGATCTAAAAAGGACTGACTGCGCAATGAACGTGTTCATTAGTAGATAACTGTAACTGTCAGTTGAAAAGTAACGCTCTGTTTTCTTAATAAGATGTTTCAATGTTGACCTACACATTTTTACTACGATGGTTTAGATTTAATGCACAACTACACGGGTCAGAGAGTGTAGGTAAAGATGTAGAAAAAAAGCTAGATTTAGATGATTGTGTCAATGTATTTTTGAAGACCCATGGAAAAACAGAAAGATAAACAAACAAACAAGAAAAAAAACCCAACAAATACTCAGACAAAAAATAAAAATGAACAAAAGGAATTGACTTGTTAGTTGACACAAGATACAAACTGTAGCGCAAATAAAGTGATTGGTAAATAAATATACGTTTAAAACCGTCTTCATCGGATTGATTCCTTCGAACTTTTTGTAGTCCAGCCGTTAATGCAAGGATAATGGTCAAAACCTGCAAATGAGAGTGACAGCATGCCTTTTGGCATACACATACTTTGGATCCTCCTCTACAATACTGACATGGGAAACACTATATTGACCACCTGTTTCCCAGTTCATTTGATACTTAAAGATATACGGCCCACTTATCGTAGACCCTGACAAATGTAAACCTTGCTCTTCCCTACCCTACTCTATCCCGTCTTCCTTCCACCTAAACTACCCCAATACCTACCCTTCCTCCCCCTAACCCCTGAGAGATGGGATAGCCTAGTGGTCAGAGCATTGCGCTCGCAATCTGACAACCTGGATCTGATTCCCGTTCAAGGGGAAATTTTCCCCTGGAGGTAACATCAGTGCAGACTCCACTCTCCCCAAAAGTCCTTCGGATGAGACTATAAACCGAAGTCCCATGTGCGAACACATGCAGAACATCTTGCGCACATGTGAAATCCTGTTCCACTTTTTAAGAGAGTAGACCATTGTGTGCTGGTGGGAACAGATGACAAAATTTACAACACCACATATGCACGGGGACTAGACGTAAAATATCACATGAGTACTTATTCCATTATCCTCGATATAATAGAACAAATACATTTTTAAAAAACCCAAAAACTTACCTCCTCTCTCTATTCTACCTCTTCTTCCACCTTAAATTACACTTACCTCCCCTTCATCCCCTATTCTATCCTCTCCCCCAGGTGCTCCTCCCTTAAAAAAATTTGAAAAACCCCCCAGCACAAACATGGGAAGATAGACAACACATCTCCTCCAAACTTTGAAGGAGTAGCTTGGGAGGAGAATACAAGGGACGGGGGTGGGGGGGTGGGGGGGGGGGGGTACAGGGGGGGAGGGGTAGCTTGGGAGGAGGAGGGAGGGGGTAGCTTGGGAGGAGAATACAGGGGGAAAGGGTAGCTTGGGAGGAGAATACAGGGGGAAAGGGTAGCTTGGGAGGAGAATACGGGGGGAAAGGGGGAAGGGGAGGGGTAGCTTGGGAGGAGAATACAGGGAGGAGGGGAGTACAGGGGGAGGGGTAGCATGGAAAGATAGCTGGGTGTAGGTACAGGGAGGGAGGAGTAGGCACAGATTCTTTGTTTCCCACGCTAATATTGGTCATTATTATCGTAAGTATATGTATGCAAACTGGCTAGCTGTCACTCTGCATGACAGAATTTCATCCTTGGCGGCTGTGCTATTGTCAGGCAGGCTTGATCAATTCACAAGCTTAAAAACATGTTGCATCAAAAGTGCTGTTACGTAAATGCATTTGACGTAATTAGAAGTAAAACTTTGTTAGGCTACTACAGAATCCCTCAAAACGCATGTAAGATAGGTCAAGCGTAAGTCTGCATAGAAAATTGAGGTTATAGAAATTCACTGCCCTGTGATCTAGATTTAAAGGTTGGCGTCCAAATAAAGAATATACATTCCTAAAATTGTAACGTGTTCATGTTTGCAACAATCAGGTCTGTGTAACTTAAGTTTTGGTCTGCATGACACCGCACTGATAGAATCCATTGTACTCATTTAATCTGTGTACATGGGGGGGATAGCTCAGTGGTCAGAGCACTCGCTTTTGCTCCAACTAAGGTTAAGCAGCATCGAGCGTGGTTACCAGTTGGATGGGTGACCGTTAGCGCGCCTTGGCTTCAGTACAGTCCCCCTTTTCCCCAGCTGTGAATGGGTACCTGCCCACTTTAGTGTCAGGAAAGGTAAAGCAGCGAAAGAGAGGAGATGGGTGCTGCTCTCAATATACTGGCCCCTGGAGAATTTGAGGTTTGAGGTCTCGCTCCCCTATGACCATATAGGTTATGGGAACACTTTTACCACCACCTTTGTGAGAAAACCAGCAAAAAAACTTAACATTAGTAGCTCTCAAGTCTAGAATGTGTACTGATGTTATTGGTATTTTTTCTAACATTAAGATTGATATTGCTTCGAACATGTCTGTCCCGTTTGGAGTCGACACGACCACGTAATAAACCTACATTAACATCACAAGAAAAGTTGAACTCCCAATTCCCAGCCACCACTATAGCTGTTAGCTTGCAATAGATAACTACTGGTTTAGTTTTTTTTCTGTGGGAAAAGGCCTTACGATTTTGAACGATGGTTAAAGAAAACCGTTATGCAAATCCTACATTGAAATCACCTTTTAGAAAAGTTAACCTCGTCATTTTCCAGCCGTTATTATAGCAGCCAGCTCGGCAGTAGACACACGTTTAACCATTACCTCTGTTAAAAGGTCTTACGATTTTGAACCATGGTTTAAAAAAACAACCCTGCTATGTCCCGTTAGTGTTTCAAATGAACCTATCAGTACAGATTTTGAGATGATCAAAGCCTCTGTCTCGAATATAGCCTTCATGACTGAACTTAGAAAACTCGTTTTCTCACTCTTTCTTAGGAAGCAGAAACTTTTACGTGAAAATCAGCTGTTAACAGTTCCTATCAGAGGCATGATTGACCTTTAGACTTGTTTAAACTGATTTTCCCGAAGTCTGATTGTGGCTACCTTAATGGTGGGTTAAAAAAAAACGGTCGCGTACGTCAAACATCTCACCATTGGCGTGCCTCGAAGCTGTAGCGAAGGATTGAGAAATAGAACTTATATTGATTTCTGTTTGTTGATATAATTCACATTCACAAGGGTTAATGGAGACCAAAAAGCAAACTATTTTCGCTCTTTTTTCAAAAATATCAGATAATCAGATCTTTCAGAAAGTGTAATTTTTTAATGCCGCTGCGATTTGCAGCGCTTTGAATTTATAGAGGTGTACTGTGTGATGGACGGGATAGCTCAGTGGTCGGAGCACTCGCTTTCCCTTAGCCAAGTTAAGCAGCGTCGAGCGAGGTTACCAGTTGGATGGGTGACCATTTGCGCGCCTTGGCTTCAGTACAGTTCCCCCAGTTCACCCAGCTGTAAATGGGTACCTGCCCTCTTTAGGGTCAGGGAGAGAGATGGAGAGGGGGGGGGGGGCGGGAGAGATAGAGGGAGAGAGAGAGGGAGGGAGAGAAGGAGAGAGAGAGGGAGAGGAGATGGGCGCCGCCCTCAATATGCTGGCCCTAGAGAAGTGAGGTCTCTGACGCCTCGCTCCCCTACGACCTTATAGGTTATGGGACTCCTTTACCTTTACTGTGTGATAGACAGACAGGCACGAAGGCAGGCAGACAGACAGACAGACAGACATAAGACAAAACCAGTGTTAGAAAGTGGACACAGTTTATGTTCTTTCTCTGTCTGTATGACATTA
>CM054166.1:34442524-34447524 GCA_028751875.1 Rapana venosa
CGTTCTGTGTGTGTGTGTTGTGTATTTGTTAATTGTGTGTGTGTGTTAGTGAGTGTGTTAGTGTGTGTGTGTTGTGTATGTGTTGATGTGTGTGTGTGTGTGTGTGTATGATTCTTTCACAGTGTCTCTCTTCTGTTTGACTTGCAAAAACCCCTACTCCCCCCCCCCCTCCTAACCCTTTGGAACAGTTGCCCTTTGTTCGTGATAAAGATGAACTTATGACATCACTAGCAAAAATAAAAACAATAATATGAAATAATGATAATTTCTTTTCTTATTTTTTAAAAACATTATTAGATGTAATAGCATTGTACTTTAACATAGAGAAGCCACACTATTCTTAAACCCAGTGCAGCAGAGAGAATTTAATTCCTGTAGTTTGCATAGAGAGGAGAGGAAAGTTAGAAGGAGTTTTGAAGAAAGTTTGTATTGTAATCTGTGTGGGAATGAAACTATCCAACTAGAAGTGTGTGTGTGTGTGTGTTTGTGTGTGTTTGTGTGTATGTGTATGTGTGTGTGTGTGTATGTGTGTGTGTGTGTGTGTGTGTGTGTTCGTGCATGCAGGTGCATGTGCATGCTTGAATGTGTGGGCGTATGTTAATTTGCAGCAGATAATGGGGGCAATGCCCAATGCTCTCTCTGTCTGTCTGTCTGTCTGTCTGTCTGTCTGCCTCTTTCTCTCTCTTGTTTCAATTTTTCTTTCATTATTTCTTTACTTGCTTGTTTGCCTGTCCTTTCTTTCTTTCTTTCTTTCTGAGTTTTTTCTGTCTGTCTTTCTTACTTTTCTTCCCTCTTTCTTTCTTTCTTTCTTACTTTATTTTCTTCTTTCTTTCTATCTATCTTCCTTTCTTTCTTTCTTACTCTCTTTCTTTCTTTCTTCCTTCCTTCCTTTCTTTCTTTCCCCCTTCTTTCTTTCTTTCTATCTTCCTTTCTTTCTTTCCCTCTTTCTTTCTTCTTTACTTTCTTTCTGTGTTCCTTTCCCCCCCTTCCATCCTTCCCTCTTTCTTTATTTCGTTTTTTTTCGCTTTTCCCCTCTTTCTTTCGCTATTCGTTTGTCATCTTGATCCTTCATTTTTCCTTCTCTCCATTCTTTCTTTATCTTACCTCTTCCCTACTGCTCTACCCATTCTTTTTCTTTTCCTTCCCACTTCATCAGGGGATGGGACAGCTCAGTGGTCAGAGCACTCGCTTTCCCTAAGCTAAGGTTAAGCAGCATCGGGCGTGGTTACCAGTTGGATGGGTGACCATTTGCGTGCCTTGGCTTCAGTACAATACCTCCAGTTCACCCAGCTGTAAATGAGTACCTGCCTCTTTAGGGTCAGGGAAGGTAAAGGAGCTAGGGATGGCGCCGCCCTCAATATGCTGGCCCCTTGAGAAGTTGAGGTCTTGTGTCTGTGTGAACGTGGGGTGTGTGCCTGTGTAAATATGTGTTAGTGTATGTGTGTGTGTGCGCGCGTGCATGTCTGTGTATGTGTGTTGTCACTGTACAAGCAGTACAGAGGTTGTGGAGTGCTGCTGTACAGCTAACAGGAAGGCTGATGGAAATCAATGCAGGGGAGAGCATCGACCTGTTTCACTGGATTTTCAAATGGACTCAGGCCGTGGGGCAGATTGGTTTGGAAAATGCAGGGGCCTGAAAGGGTTTGCATATTGAGTAGAGCTCAAAACATCAGAGCTTGTTTTGCCTGATTTCATTATTGGGAAAGAAAAACGTTTTATTTTTAAAAAAGAAGTTTTTTCTGAAAACGCTTACAGCTTTGGGTTTTTTTGTGTGTTCTTTTCATCATCACGATCTTACTATTTTTCTTCATCTTTTCTTTCTTGGTTTCTTTTTTGCTCTGCACAGGCTTATGGTTCTGTTGGAAGTTGATATGATGTTTTAGTTGTAGTTTGATATAAGTGCAAACTTTCATTATCTATCTATCTATCTATATATATATATATATATATATATATATATATATATATATATATATATATATATATATATATATATATAAAACACGTCAGCAAAACAGTAATTTAACACACCAACCAGAGTAACTAGCCAAACAATCACAAACTGACTAATAGACTAGGCAAGCTAGCAAGATTGCAAGCAAACAATTAACTCCACACTGATAGAAAATGACTCAAGACTCGAGAATACTTTAATGTCTCAACTAGAGAAATTATTATTATAATGAATAAAGCAACAAACAATTTTACATTCGAAATGTTGATCGAATCTAATGGGATACCAAGTAATTTAGGAAAAAAGTTATAAAACACAACTCTCCTTAAAAAAATGGAAGAAAAAAAGAACATGTTAGAGAGAGAGTAAAGATAGAAACTGAAAAATAATAGAGACCACAGAATAACTATTTACTCACTGGTAAAAAAAAAAAAAAGAAAGGAAGAAGGAGACAAAGAAGAAGAATTGAAAGAAGAATGCAAAGAAGAATGCAAAGACTAATGCAAAGAAGAAGAAGAAGAATGCAAAGAATGCAAAGAAGAATTGCAAAGAAGAAGAATTGTGAAGAAGAAGATGAAGAAGAAGAAGAAGAAGAAGAAGAAGAAGAAGAAGAAGAAGAAGAAGAAGAAGAAGAAGAAGAATTGCGAAAAAGAAGAAGTATTGCGAAATAAGAAGAAGAAGAAGAAGAAGAAGAAGAAGAAGAAGAAGAAGAAGAAGAAGAAGAAGAAGAACAGCAACAACAACAACAACACCAACGACAACACTAACAAGAACAAGAAGAACAAGAAGAACAAGAACAATAACAGGAACAAGAATAAGACTTGCACTTATTTGAATCACCCTCTCCATCTTTGAGTGCAGAGGCAATGACAACAAATGTGAAATGGAGGAAGAAAATCTACTCTGTACTCCACAAAATCTATCCCATTCCCACAACTTGTATCGATTAAGTGAGAAAGCTAATCTCTTTCTAACGTGCTATTGCACGCACAATGAACTTTGTTCCATTTGTACAGCACAGACAGATGGACAGAGAGAAAAACAAATAGACATGCATGGTAAACAGTCACTTACTCATATTTCATTTTGAGGCCTAATCTATCACCAGGCTCCTGCTTTGCTATTTTTAGCTTGCACATCCTTCTCTCTCTCTCCCTCTCTCTCTCTCTCTCTCTCTCTCTCTCTCTCTCTCTCTCTCTCTCTCTCTCTCTCTCTCTCTCTCTCACACACACACAATTATATCAGGCACTTCATGGTAGCTCGACGCATTTTCACTCATATGACAGACAACAATCATACTTGGGCTGTTTTGTTGCATTATAAGGGTCAGAAGTCCAAAGTACAAGTAGGTATCCGTCAGTCTGCCTCGTAAGACTATGGAGTTGCTCTGCTCTAGGTGTTTATTATACTCCAGAACGCAAAGCCTGGGTAAGTCAGTATGGAGGGCAAGCTGTTACCCATGCAGCAGACCTCCACCCCCACCACTCTTCACTTCGCTGGAATGGTCCATTGGAAAGGCAATCGCCGATACACATGGCTCCAGTGCCGTCGTCGCAGGAGTTGCCAGAACGATGCTGTGTACAGCTCTGAAGATCCGACCGACCTCCGGGATGGTGTCTAAACACGACACCTGTGTGCATGCTGGGTTTTTTTTTTTTAACTTTGTTATCCGCTCCTACCAGCACAATGGTCTACTCTTCCGAAAGGCAGAATGGGTTTTTAATGTGTGCGCAAGATGTTCTGCATGCGTTCGCTCTCGGTGCCTTGGTTTATAGTCTCATGGGAAGGACCAGAGTTATGTAATGAATGATAACCTCTTATGAAACCACCAGCTAGAAGGTATTTATTTATTTTTATTTTTATTTTATTCTTTTATTTTGAGGATAATGGAATAAGCACTTATGTGCTTTTTTTACATCCAGTCCCCGTGTGTGTGTGCGGTTTTTTAAATTGTCATTTGTTCCCATCGGCACACAATGGCCTACTCTTACGAAAAGTGGAACAGGATTTAACGTGTGTGCAATATGTTCTGCGTGCGTTTGCAAACGGGGCCTCGGTTTATCGTCTCATCTGAAAGACTATTGGGGAGTGTGGAGTCTGCACTGAAGTTAACTCCAGGGGATAATATCCTCTTGAACGGGAATCGAACCCGGGTCGTCAGATTGCCAGCACAATGTTCTAACCACTAGGCTATCCCATCCCCTGTATAAACCCAATCTGGGTCACTTTGCTTGTATTCAGTGGTGCATGGGGATCCAATGATTCAGGGGTCAGTGGTCAGAGCTCTTGCCCCAACCAAGCTAAGGTAAAGCAGGGTGTGGCATTGTTGCCTCGTGGATAGGTGACCATTCTTGCACCTTGATTTCTGTACAGCCACTGAATGTGTGTGTATGTGTGCGTGTGTGTGTGTGTGTGTGTGTGTGTGTGTGTGTGTGTGTGTGTGTGTGTGTGTGTTGTGGTGTGTGTGTAATGTGTGTGTGCGTGTGTGTGTAAGTGTGTGTGTGTGTGTTTGTGTGTGTGTGTGTATGTGTGTGTAGGTTGACGTGGGTGTATGTGCATTTTGTGTGTGTGTATGTGTGCATGTGTGTGAATACATATGCATGTGCATGTGTTGTTGTTGTCTTCGATTTTACGTCTGTTCACTCTCAGTGATATTGGACGACTATGTGTGTGTGTGTGTGTGTGTTTGTGTGTGTGTGTGTGTGTGTGTGTGTGTGTGTGTGTGTGTGTGTGTGTGTGTGTTGTGTGTGTGTGTGTGTGTGTGTGTGTGTGTGTGTGTGTGTGTGTGTACTGTGTGCGTATGCCTGTTTGTGTGCTTGCGTGTGCGTGTTTATATATGAGTGTAAGTGTGTGTGCATGTATATGTGTGGGTGTGTATGTATGTATGTATGTATGTATGTGTGTGTATGGTATGTGTGTATGAGTATCCCAGGTGTGTGTGTGTGTGTGTGTGTGTGTGTGTGTGTGTGTGTGTGTGTGTGTGTGTGTGTGCTTTCATGCACGCATGCACCTGTTTTATTTTATTTTTATTTTATTCTATTTTATT
>CM054166.1:34455024-34465024 GCA_028751875.1 Rapana venosa
ATCATCATCACATTATTATTATCATCAATATTATTATTTCTATTATTATTATTATTATTATTATTAGTAGTAGTAGTAGTAGTAGTAGTAGTAGTAGTAGTAGTAGTAGTAGTAGTAGTAGTAGTAGTAGTAATAGTAGTATTATCATTGCTATAAGTATTCATAGGTATTGCTTATATTTACTAGTTCCTTTCTTCTTTTACTAGGTTTTCTTTATAAATGGTCATGCAGATATTTTGTCATATTTATTCCACAAAAGAAGAGGGTTTTATATATGTCTACATTTTAGATCTAAAAGAAGAAAATATGTAGATCTATCTATCATCGCTCCTTTTGATACGATTTAATCAACTAGTTTCCTTTGTTTCACAATCTTTAAAAATACTAATATTTAACCGTTAGCTACAGTCCAATCATGTCAAAGTACAGTCAACATCTATAAACAAAAAAATATCAAGCAAAATTCACACTCAAGATGGTGACAATGAGTCGGCTTCACCTACAACAAAAATAAAACTGCAGCTGCCATTATAACTTCGGGAAATCTGTTCCAATCAAAACACCAAATCTATCATTCAGTTGATTTGATTAACCAGCAGGCAAAATCTAATATCAACCTTCCATCCAGGAAATCGAGGACAACACTTCTACTCATTTTGCCTCTGTCAAAATAGCTCACTGTAGGGCTGCAGGAAGAGGAATTCTCACACACTTATTTGTTTTAGAACATAATCTCGCATAGGGATATTGGAGGGGAAAAAACCCATGAAAACCACACCTAACTTACACACACACACACACACACACACACACACACACACACACACATACCCACACAACACTAACACATAGGCTATCTATTAAAATGCAGGGTAAGGTAAAACACAAGCAAAAATCTATACCAAAATGAGACAAAAGATACACACACAAAAACCCCACTATTTTCCCTGAGGCTATACCATCCACTACACCACCTCACATCCACCACCATCAATCTACAATCCACTACTCTCATCTTTCCTTTCCCAATTCTCTCCCCCCACCCCCACCCCCTTCCAACCTTTCTCCCAATATTACACTTTATCAGTCTCTCCCCCTGTAATGTTTACAGACAAAATGGCGTGCTAACTGAGCGCCCTCTAAGAGTTTGGACAAGCGAAAGGTCACTCCACCCAAATGAAAACCCGTTCTTATGTCCCCTGATAATAGTGATGGAGGGTTTAAGAATAGACAATTAGGCCATGGTGCACTCTGTTGTTAGAGAGAAAATACAAAGACAGACGCAAATTATAGGAAGAAATATTTTGGGAAAAGAAGAATCGGGAAAAAGGGGGCAAGAAAGTTAGTTTGAAACAAAAAAGAAATTAAGGGAACAGTTCAAGGAGGGAGATGAAGAAGCAGACAGAAAAACAATGGGGAGACAATATTAGAGAGTAGTCTAGCTTTGATCAGCATGATTTGCTAGGGAAAGCTGAGGACCACAGGAAGTGGAGGAAGCTGGTTGCAAAATCTTCAGTGGTGAACTCCAAGGTCTACAAGGCTACATAATAGGTGATGGTGAAGGTGAGGATAAGAAAGAAAGACAAGCAAACATAGAAATTGAGTTAAGTAAAGACAAAAAATAAACCCAAGAGAAAATCGAAAACTGCAAAACCATGAAATAAATAAGGATGGATAGAGATGTAGAGAGACCACACACTCACTCACACACACACTCACACACAAACACACACACACACACATACACACACTCACTTTCATACAGGGACAGCCAAAAGCAAACTAAAGTGAAACAAAACAAGAGAAAAGAAACCCAAAAACCCCAGTCCGTTTTTTAAGACAGACTATCCACTATGCCACCCTATATCCCCTAGCACCAACCTACAACCCATTACCCTCATCATCCCCTTTTATTTCTCCAACCCCCAACCACACCCTTACCCATCCCCCCACCTTTCTTCCAATATTACACTTTATCAGTCTCTCCCCTTGTAATGTCTGCAGGCAAATAGGCTGCTAACAGAGTGCCCTCTAAGAGTTTGGACAAGGGAAAGGTCACTCCCCCCAAAATGAAAACCCGTCCTTACGTCCCCTGACAATAGTGATAGATGGTTTAAGAATAGACGATTAGGAGATGGTGCACTCAGTTGTTAGAGAGAAAATACAAAGACAGACACAAATTATAGAAGAAATATTTTGGGAAAAGAAGAAAAGGGGAAAAAAAGGGGACAGAAAGCTAGTTTGAAACAACAACAAAAATCAGGCAGAAAGCTGAAAAGAAAAAGATGTAAACAAATACAAAATATAAGTTGAGTAAAGATAGAGAAAAGAAGTAAGAAAACAAATAACCCTAAATTAGGAGAAGATGGATACATAGACTATAGAGATGTTAAGAGACAACAGACATTCACATGCACACTCACACATGCTGGCACACACACACACACACACACACACTCACACACACTCATACGCATGCATGTACACACGCAAACTTGCATGCACACACAGGCACATTCATCCACACACATACACTCCCTGTCGCTTCCCCCCCCTCTCTCTCTCTCTCTCTCTCTCACTTTCATATACAAACACACACCACATACAGACAAGCACAGAGGGTACAGTGTTTGCGGAAAATTAAAAAAAAAATTTTCAAACCTACCGAATTTGTTCAAAATCACATGAGTTTTGATTCAGAGACTAATCTTTCACAAAAAGTGGTTTTTATTTCTGTGGATGCCTTAGTAGGTGCGGTATGAATATAAGAGTCACATAGAAAAACAGAAAGAAAAGAGTAATTTTTTTAATATGGGTGTGCGGCCTAATGTCAGTAGACAAACTGGGGGCCTTCTAAGAGGGACAAAGGAAAGGTCACTCACCCAAAATAAAAAATCGTTCTTATGCCCCCTGACAATAGTGATAGATGGTTTAAGAATAGACCATTAGGAGATGGTGCACTCTGTTGTCTTTTACTTTTATGAACAGTATAGGGGAGGTGTTGAGAGAGAGAGAGAGAGAGAGAGAGAGAGAGAGAGAGAGAGAGAGAGAGAAGAGGAGAGAGAGAGAGAAAGAGAGCGAGAGAAAGAGAGAGAGAGAAGCGCAAGAGAGAGAGTGAGAAAGAGAGAGAGAGAGAGAGACAGAGAGAGAGAGAGCACAAGAGAGAGAGAGAGAGAGAGAGAGAGAGACAGAGACAGACAGAGAGAGGACAAGCAAAGTATGGAAAGATATTTTTTTTTAACAAGAACAAAGAAAAGGGAGAGTATTTGAAGCAAAACAGAGTTAGGATGAAAGCAGATAAAAAAAGGAGATTAACGACTATAAATGTTGAGTTAAGGAAGGACAAAAACGAGAAGAAATACCAACGGTACATAACCAAACAATAGACAGGGGTGGATATGATATAGATGTAGAGGCAAGCCAGCCACACACACACACACACACACACACACTGATGTATATATATATATAAGCTCTTTCATTTGTTTTTACAATATATAGAGCTAAATAAAATCCACTTATTATTATTATTTATTTATTTTTTAGGGAGGTACATTGCCTCAGAAATAATTTAGGTCAGGCAGACTTTAAATCTATAGCCATTGAGAGAGAGAGAGAGAGAGAGAGAGAGAGAGAGAGAGAGAGAGAAGAGAGAGAGAGAGAGAGAGAGAGAGAGAGAGAGAGAGAGAGAGAGAGAGAGAGAGAGAGAGAGAGAGAATTCATGTACACGCATAATATAACAAAGTTGGCATTTTATTTTCATTCCTGGCTATAGCTCTGAAGTTAACCTTTAGTGAGGTTTTTTTTTTTTTTTTTTTTTTGCATGTTTAACTGTTTTTACCACATCATTAAGGTAACCAAGATTGGGCCTGGGGTATGTGTGCATCATTGATTAAGATTGCAGACATGTTCTCAGCCATTGTCGGTAATAATAATAATAATAATAATAATAATAATGTATGGAATTTATATAGCCCTGAATCTTGTAAAGCAACAAATCAAAGTGCTCAGATGACAATTAAGAAAAAAAAGTGTTGTTTGTTTTTGTTTTTATATAATTATATATCGAGGACAGTGGAATAAGCACCATGTGCTTTTTTTTTAACATCCAGTCCCTGTGTGTATGCGGTTTTGTAAATTTTGTCATTTGTTCCTACCGGCACACAATGGCCTACTCTTTCGAAAAGCGGAACAGGATTTAACGTGTGCGCAAGATTTTCTGCATGCGTTTGCAAAAGGGCCTCGGTTTATAGTCTCATCGGAAGGACTTCATGAAAATGATGAAAATGATGTAATGATGAAAAAGCAGACTTTGTTGCTTGCCTGCTAAAAAGAAATCCTACAATAAACAATATTGTGTAGTCAGCTTCTTTGAGGCAGGCATAACAGACTCATATGAAAACTGGACACTGTAATCTTCCTGCTAATGTCACGAGTAACACAGTATGAAAAAGCCCAGGGACTGAAAAGTGTGACAACCGAATATTGAGCCTCCCCCCAAAAATGAACCCTTTACCTTTATGGTTGAAACATTGGGCTTATTGGCACCCCTAAAGGGTCTATGCTGCTACTCTGTAGTTTATTTGTCCATATTTACTCCCGCACGCTCGCACGCGCGCGCACACACACACACAACACCCCCCGCCGCGCGCCAAAAACACACACAACACACACCCCACACAGAGGGCTTGAAAAAAAAAAGCAAATGCATTTATTAAATGTCCCATCTGGAAAAAAAATTTTGACTTGACTTGTTGACAACACACAACGCCAAAACGCACGCAACGGGTGCGCATTTCACCTACCCACAAACAAACACTCAGACATCACATCGGCACCACACACCCCACACGCACGCACACCCCACACATACACCCCACACCCTCACACACAAAACGCACACACACACAAGTACAAAAACCCCCCAAAACACAAACACACACCCCACACACACACACCACACACAAAACACACACACACTGGTGTGCACGCAAAAAGTGCATGCATGTGCACATATACATAATATTTTTAAACATTATAACAACGGTTTTTGGATGATGTCAGAATCAGACATTAGTTTTTTAAATTGCACTTTACACGTAAAAGAAACTTCAGAGAGAACGGACAATTTCACAAACTGTTTAATGCTGTTGTGATTTATGAAGCTTGCCATCTGTTTGGTTTTTTAAACTCCTCCTCCTCCTCCTCCTCCTCCTCGTCGTCGTCTTCCTCCTCCTCTTCTTCTTCTTCGTGGTCGTCGAAAGGTCAGACAGCAACTAGTGTTATCTGTCATAGTGAACAAAAATGCGTTGTGCTGCCGTTAAGCGCCTGACAAGTCAGGCCTAGCGCATCCGACTTCGATGATTCATCCAGTTTTTAACCCTCTCTATATACAAAAAAATGATGATGAATATGCAATGACCGAAACTAGAGATTCCCCTTTCTCAAAAGCAGTGACAAATTGCAGTAGCGCATTTACTTTTTTTTTGGGGGGGGGGGGGGGGGGGGGGGGGATCATTTTCTATCTTCTTCATCTATTTTTGTTTTCATTTCAAACATTTTTCATGGATTTAAATGTGTACTGATGCCATTTTTTTGGTTTAAAAAGTGTCATTTATCAAAATGTCCTTTGGAATGTTTATGTCCATCAATCACTGGATTTCACTTTGGTGGGCGCGTTACCTCAAAAACGATTTAACCGTACATACTCTGAGATTGAAATCATAACTAACAGGCGCTGTAGCCGAGTGGTTAAGACCGTTCGAATTCAATTCCACGGGTCCATGAAGTCGTGGGTTCAAATCTCGGCGGCGTCTGGTGAATTAAGGGTGATAATTTTCTTTTCTTTTTTTAAACGATCTCCCAGGTCAACATTTAAGAGCAGACCTGCCAGTGCCTTAATTCCTTGTGTGTATATATATACACAGGCAGAAGTTCATAATTATATGCACGTTAAGGATCCCATAATTTATGTCAGCTTTCAGTGGGTTTTGGACGAGAACACACCAAGAACACATTCCCTGAAGTTGAAATGCGGCAACCTAAATACGAAACAAAGGTCGCGTACGCAAAATCTCACCACTGATGAACCTTAGAGCTATAACCGAAGAGCAACAAAAAAAACCCCAGCAACAAAAACCGATAATCTATCTAAACAAACACACAAGGTTAGAAGTCCTTCGGTTGAGACTATAAATTGAGCCCCGTATGCGAACGCATGCAGAACATCTTGCGCACACGTTAAATCCTGTTCGCTGTTCGAAAGAGTAGGCCATTGTGTGCCTGTGGGAACAGATGACAAAATTAAAAAACAAACAAAAAAACCCGCATACACACCCATTAAAAAAAGTCATCTGAGCGCTTTGATTTGTTGCTTTACAAGATTCAGCACTATATAAATTCCATACATGATTATTATTATTATTATTATTATTATTATTTGTTCTTCTTCTTCTTATTATTATTATTACAACCCTGCCAACCATCCAACCTGACAATCAAATACTTACAATGGCTTTTGCTAACCCACCCCACTAACCATGGACAGTCATCGTTCAAGAGTCATTGGTAAAGGGGGGGGGGGGGGGGGGGGGGAGAAGTCTTACTGATCACGTGATCATGTTGACGTCATTACAAATGGAAATGGCCTAAGGGAATGCTTCAGGCGATATCTCAGCAAGTTTTAGGTGAAATTTAAATATGCTGTATTTTGTCCTTTTATAACAAAAAAGGAAAAGTTGTTTACTATGATAATTTCCAGAGGAAATACTTGCCAAAGATGTGGTGAGAATTATTTATTCTGTTTTGAAATGGCAGACAATGGTGAGAAAAAATGGGTTAAAAAAATGTGATTGGCTGTTATCTAAAGTACGTTTTACACATTATTTATTTCAATACCGTTTTCATCTATTAGAAACAGACAATTAAAACTTGTACGGATATTCTATAATATTTTTGTCTAATTCTTGCCAATAACTGGTTATCTTCCCGTGATGGTGAGTTATTTCGTCTTGTACTCATTACCAAACATTAAAACAGTCAACATATTTTCAGATTCATTTATCTTCCGTCTCGGATCAATCATGGCCATTGGGGGTCAATGGTCCAAAGGTAGCATACCTGCCTACAAAAATGGGTGGTCCAGGTTCGAATCTCATTCGTGCCCAAACTTGTTTCTACAAGACCTTCCCAGCACACACACACACACACACACACATCCGACACATTAAATCCTGTTCCGTTTTTCGGAAGAGTAGGCCATCGTGTGCCGGTGGAAACAGTTGACAAAATTTACAAAACCCGCATACACACGGGGACTGGATGTAAAAAAAAAATGAGTGCTTATTCCATTATCCTCGATACAAAAGAATAAAAAAAAAAAATAAATAGCCATTGGGGATCAGTGGTCCAAAGGTAGCATACCTGCCTAGAAATATGGGTGGTCCAGGTTCGAATCTCGTTCATGCCCAAACTTGTTTCTACAAGACCTTCACAGCACACACACACACACACACACACACACACACACACACACACACACATCCGAAACGTTAAATCCTGTTCCGCTTTTCGGAAGAGTAGGCCATTGTGTGCCGGTGGGAACAGATGACAAATATTACAAAACCGCATAATAATAATAGGCCTAATAATGTATGGAACTTATATAGCGCTGAATCTTGTAAAGCAACAAATCAAAGCGCATACACACGGGGATTGGATGTAAAAAAAAAGCAAATGAGTGCTTATTCCATTATCCTCGATATAAAGGAATAAATAAATAAATAAATAAATAAGACACCACTCAGTCAAGATCGCTAAATTTAGCAAGCCCTTTCTTTTTGCCTAGTCCAAGTGTGTGGTCATCTCCTGCTGCTATAATTAGCACCAGCTGGGCTGAGATTGGATGGAATACATAGTAGCTGAGAGCAGCTGAAAGTGGAAGAGGTGGGGGAGTGTGTATGTTTGTTTGTCCGTCATGTCCAACGATGACCTCCAAAACAGCAGAGGAGGCAACTGCTGTTTCGGAAATTGGGCAGAAATTTGATTATAGTGGAGATGCCTTGCCCACAGCACATCCCCACTCTCTCGGCCAAGTGGGCATAAGGACAGTCAGCGTTGGAGATGCTCTCCAAAGGCCAACCAGCCCCCAGGGCTGCAGCACATAAGGACTGTGCGAGTCAAGCCTCCTAGTCAGAGAGTCATAGTCGATCACTAAAGACTAAGCTGTAAAGTGGAATTCCATGAATGGTAAAGCCACTGATCATACAGCCTCTCACTTTGCTGTTGTTGCCCCAAGTGTCAATGGTTTCATCAAGAACTGGGATAAAGCCCAGGCGCTGACGGCTTGAGGGGGGTACACTGACAGCTGTGCCTTGAGTGGCAGTCTGGGTGCAGATCTTTTCAATGAGACCATACACCGAGGTCCTGTGTTCAAGACATAATTATTCAGTGCCCTTTAAATAATGATTTTTTTTTTTTAAAGTCCCGTTTCACCTTTGGGAAAGACTTGAAAATTTCGTGGTGGTAGGAACAAATGACAAAATCTACACACACACACACACACATACACACACGCACGCACGCACGCGCGCGCGCGCGCAAATGACTAAATTGCTCAGGTTATTCTTTAGATATGCCGTTGTCTTGGAAACGGCAATGCAAGAAATGTTTTCCATTAACTAATGTAGTGGCAAAACATTACGTTCCACCCTCTCTGTCTGTCTGTCTGTCTGTATCTCAGTCTCTCTCTGTTTCTCTCTGTTTCTCCCTCTCTGTCTTTCTCTGTGTCTCTCTGTCTCTCTCTCCTCTCCATGTCTCTCACTCTGTCGTTGTCTTTGCCTCTCTCTGTGTCTATATCTCCCTATGTCTGTCTTTCTATCTGTTTGTCTCTATCTATCTCTGTCTGTCTGTCTCTGTCTTCCTTTCTGTCTGTCTCTCTGTCTCCCTATGTCTGTCTTTCTATCTATCTCTGTCTCTGTCTGTCTGCCTCTCTCTCTGTCTATGTCTTCCTATGTCCGTCTCTTTGTCTCTGTCTGTCTCTCTGTGTCTGTCTCCTATGTCTGTCTCTCTATCTACCTCTGTTTGTCTGTCTGTCTGTCTGTCTGTCTGTCTGTCTGTCTCTCTCTCTCTCTCTCTCTCTCTCTCATCTCCTCTCTCTCTCTCTCTCTTCTCATCTTCCACTTTCTTTACTCATACATCCGGCTTATTCCTAACCCTTTGTCTCTGGCGAAATAGATCCATCTATCACAAACGCGCTAGATCAAACCTTTTAAAAAAATAAAAAGGGGGGTTAATCGTATTGGTTTTTAAAACGCAAACCCTTTTTGGGAAAAATGATTCAGTCACGCGCGAAAGACTAAAAAAAAAACCCCGGGCCTCTAAAGCGTGACGTCAAAGCAAGCTGACCCCAAATTTGATTGACGTCACTGAGGACGAATGAGTCTGCTCCCACTATCAGAAACTGAGGTTTTTGGGAAAAAGAAAATTTGGGTCTGTGACTTTGTATCCAAATTTTTTATTTCTGTTTTTTAAACAAAAAAAAAAAAAAGGATTTTCTTGTCCGGTTTAGACAGTCATTATTCCCGAAGTCGAGATGTGTTTCCCGTCGTGATTGCCTCCCCCCCCCCCCACCCCCGAAAAAAAACAACCAACCAAACAAGCAAAACAACACCCAAACCAACCCCCCCCCCCCCCCTCCCCCCTATAAAAGAAAAAGGTCGGATACGCAAAATGTCACATTTTGGTGAACCTCGGAGCTCTAGCTAAGGAATAAAAAGGAAAAAAAGGAAAAAAAAGAAAAAAAAACATCCAAACTTTATCGGCCAAACAAGGGCAAGAACTCCGTTAGCCAAATCCGTCCACTGAGCTAAATTGATTAAGAGGAAAATCATCCATTTACAAGTTGTTGCTTCTTTTTCTTTCTTCCCTTCCCCCCCCCCCCCCCCCCCCCCCCCCCATCCCCATTCCCTCCCAGTCTCATTCCCTCTCTCCCTCTGACACA
>CM054166.1:34467524-34485017 GCA_028751875.1 Rapana venosa
GTTCCGTGCTTACAAGCTGAAGGCCCCTTGTGTGAGATTGTGTTTCCTTGCTTGTCTATCCTCGCCCAAACACAGGTCAGTGATGTAACCAGGTTCCTTAATATAACACTGAGGGGAATGAAGGGGCTCGCAACGCCGAATGTGATGGCCATTAAAATGGAACACAGCAGATGACATTGAACTTCATCCTATTACTGTTTGCGACCTGTTTTCTTTTCTTTATGTTCGTTTCGTCGCGCGGGTTATTTTTTGTTGTTGTTGTTTTAAGTTGTTTTTTTTCTCTTAGTCTCCTTCTTCTCCTGAAGTTAACTATAACAAAAATAAAAAAGTGATACTCCAATGATGGGAACCCACAAACTCGTTCAATGAACTCCCAACGCCTGTGCAAGGAGACAATACAGTTCACAAAAGACCTCCTGCCAGATAACCTTTTGAGGCTATACATGGTTAACTTGCACTTTATGGCGATTTGTATTATAATGAAAGGTACTGTGGGCAATACCAGCCTAAAATATTACCGCAAACAATAAAAGAATTTGAAAAAAAACAACAACAAAGAGATAAGTGTCCAAACAGTTTTTAACCCTAACATTTGCAATGAACTGTGAAAACAATCATTCGGGTTTATTCTAGTGTAGGCAAACTCCTAACAATTCATGTGTAACCACTCACACTGGCTCAAAACATGTGCAAGGACACGTGTGCCAGGAGTGGTGGAGAAGGAGTTCGAAACCTTAAAACTAATAGTAACCGAGCTGGCAGCACAAAGTGTCACCGCAGCAACTGCGAACTGACGCTCTTTATTCCGCACGTCATCGGACCGTCACGCTCTAACTTTGGCCATACATTCGGACAGTCGCGCACTACCTGACTGGTCCACAGAGTGACAACCCTTGACGACCCACCGAGTAAGCCAGCCCAAAAAACAGGCAGTGATACCCCTCTTCCTCCCCCCTCTTCCCTTCAACACGCCCCACCCTCCCTATTCCACTTCACCCCACTCATACCCCCGTGCAACATGCAAAACAAAAAAAAAAACAAAGCAAAAAACATGCAAACAAAATCACAACAAAAGCAAAACAAAAAAAAATTGCATAGCAAAACACCACCACAAACAACAACGCAAACAAAAACAAAAACAAAACCACCCCGTGCAAAACAAAAAACAAAGTGCACAGGCAAAAAACCCCCCCCCTAAAAAAAATTAAAAAACAAAAAAAAACAAACAAAAAAACAGAAAACAAGCAAAAAACCAAACAAAGCACAATAATCAAAAACACCAAAAAAAAACAAAAAAAAAAAAAAACACAGCAAGCAATGCAAAACAAACCAAAAAACAAACACAATAAATACACACAAAAAACAAAAAAAAATAGCTGAAAAATGCAAAAAAAAAAATGCAAAACACAAACACAAAAAACAAAATAAAAACAATGCAACAAAAGCAGGCAAACACAAAACAAGCACAACCAAACAAAAAAATGCAAAAAAAAAACAACAAAAACAAAAAAACAAAATGCACAAAAACACGCAGCACAAAAAGCAGGCACACAAAAATCAAACCCCCCAAGTCTTCACTTACCCTGTTCCGATGCAACACCTCCTACCCCTACCATCGTTGGTGACCATCACCTCCCACCCTCCCTACTGACCTATCAGCTATTCCCCAACCACCCCCTTCAAGCATGCCTTTCCACCAGAGGAAGAAAACGTAACACACCGCCACTCTCCCCTGCCACCCCTTCTTCTTCCAGCAGATCCAGGTACTACTCAGCCTCTCCTCCCCTCCCCCCTGTTCCCCCTGTGGATCATCAATCTCACCCCCCTCCCACTCCATCTCCAAACCAACCCACTCACTCCCACTCCCAAACCTCCCTAACACCAAAGACACCACAATGCTCAACATGCAAGAAACCACAAACTCCTTCTTTCAACTGACAAACACCTAGCAAACGATAACGATGCTCCACAAACAAACTCCTTGCAGCCAATCTCACTATCTCCAACATGCATAAAGAAATCAACACACTCAAAACTCAAATATCACAAATATCCCCAACAGACATTACTCAACAGCCAACCATCTCTGACTCTGAAATAAGAAACAAAAACTCCATAAAGATAATGGAAAGAGACGCATCAACAACAAACAACCGACTCCAAAACAGCCAAAAAACCAGTCACATCATTGAAAGAAATCTGCTCAAAACAACAGTCATTCAAAGACAGTCAACACAACATCAACAATACTACCAAAACAGATACAAACACTCACACAACCAGACCCACACATCACTCCAGCAGTCAGACTGACATCGACACAGAACCACTCACAGAACAAAACACACACAATGGAATACAAATAAACAAACACATCCAACAGATTACGCACTTTTGACGACCGAACCTTTGACTGACACTTCATCCACACTTCTGTACACACACATAAGCAAACAAACCGTGAACAATTCACCAACTTCAGGAACACAAACACCAAGCAAACAGCCTCTCCTCACAAACACATTACATCATACACTCCAACTCCACTCCTTCACGTCCTCACCAAAACAACACACTCCATTTCCCATTCACAAATTCCACCTGGATAGCACCCCCCCCTTATCCAGTCCCCTAAATGTGCTCCAACAAAAATCAGTCCCAGACAATTGAACACCCTGTTATAGGGACACACCGCTGAAGGGTGTGGGACGAGAAACAATGTCAGTTGGGCGGCCGCTAGTCTGCAACCTGTCTGTACCAGGCCTGACAGTCCCAACACCTGTGTCAGTGCTGACAACAAGCTGTCCTCCCCACACATTCATCGCGTCCACCTTTCACGTGGGCATCAACAGCTGTAAAGCAGGGCCTGTCACAATAGCAGAGTGGACCAAACTGATCCACCTGATAACAAAGTTCTTTCCCCCATGCCCACTCTAACAGGCCTCCCCACCTTCCCTCCCTCACGGACACAATCCCTTACGCGACTACGCGACATGGCTTCAAAGGTCAAAAAAACGCTTCTCTTAGGGAATCCTGCAGGCAAGAGGGGGTTGTGTTATTGACAAACACCCCCTCCTTCATCACCAGGGCTGGTAGCAACCTAAAAAGTCTCTGTACCTAATCTCTAATCCCAGCCCCCAGGTTAACAGAACGCTTGCTCTCAACATTCGGTCCCCCGGAAATCATCAAACCATGCCGCCATCATGAACCGAGACTAACCAGAACTAACCTACCGCTACAACACAGTCAGACTACTGCCCAGGCAGCGAAAAGGTGTGAGACATACCACAACCCCTGCCGCTACAAACAAAAGACGACACCCCCCGACCCCACCGTGTGACCAACGACAACACAACGACTATTCCATGCACACACCTTTCCGCCCCCCCTCCCAGCCCAGGAACCCCCAATGTTCAGAAGTCGCCAGTGTGTTAGGGAGACATCAGCACTCCCACTCCCAACACACAACCACAAGTCAATGTGGCTCTCTGACTACTTAGATATTTGACAACAATAATGTAGGGTGCATGTGTCTTGAGTGCCTGTGCGAGTACCTGGGAGTTGATGAAAGTTGCCAATGAATCATGTGGTGTGTTTTATTTATCTTTATTTATTTTATTTTATTTGTTTCCTTTCATACGAGGCTACAGGGATTAGCACTCATGTGTTGTATTGTTTTTCCACATCAGTTTCCGTGGTGGACGGTATTGTGGATTTGTCCATCTGTTCCCGAAGGCGCGCAGTGACCTGTCTCTTTCGAAGAGGAGACAGGACTTGCATATGCACAAGAATGTGCTGCCATGTGGGCACACAGGGCCTCGATTTATAGTACATCCAAGGACTTGTGTGGTGTATAATGAGTGAATGCAAAGAGTGTTGTTGTGCGCGCAGCGTGCGCATGCGTGCGTGCACATGTTACGTTTCTTTCTGCAAGTGTGTGAGTGTGTGCATGTGTAGTGTGTGTGTGTGTGTGGGTGTGTGTGTGTGTTGGGCGTGTGTGTGTGCCTGTCTGCCAATGCATCCAAAGTAAATTGATCACAAGAATTAATAAATGATTTGCTTCATTTCCTTCCCAACAATTTTTCCCCTCACCCTCACACATACTTTTCTTCACCTCTCTTTTTTTCCCTTTCATTTTTTCTCTCCTTTCCTTTTCCCATAAATTAAATGATGTTATCAATGTCGTGCAGCTTGTGTGGTTTTAAAATCGTTTCTGCCTGACTGAAGCAATTTGACTTTCGTGACTAACAGCTATATTGTGGAATAATTAAGCAGTCTGCTGACTGTAACAATGACTTTAGCGACTAGCAGCTATATTGCCTGGTTTATTCAAGCAGTCCTGCTTGATTGAAACCATTGACTGTGTGATTAGCTGCTATATTGCTACCCAGAGACTCTAGCATCTGAACAGTATTTATAGAGACAAATTTTGCTATTGAATTTCCAAGAAATTCCCTATAGTCTCTATTATTGTATCTACTGTCTTGTGACTGTATCATCTCCTTGTTTTAGAAGCTTTAATATGAATACGTGTATTGTGTAAGTATGATAGTTATTATTTAGAAAAAAAGAAGAAGTTTTGTTATTTCTTTATCAAAACATTCCCGACTTTAATGTACGTGTGGTATACTTTGATCTCCATTTAGTGTATGAAATATAAAGGGGATTGGGATCTATATACTGTGTTGATATAACAGATCGATTATTTGCAGATCCAGAGCAGCTTTTGAAATTACCTTTAGTATTTGTTTCGTTTTTATGGGTGTTCTTCATTTCATATAAAATTCACCTGTTTGATTAATGATATAGAAAACCTATAAACGGGTCTTCTAATTTTGATAGTTTTACTTAAACGTACAGAACCAGAAAAAAAAATATATACATAAATTTAGCCAATCAATCCGGACATATATTATTCCCACCCCCCCCCCACCACTTCTAACTTCAGACAAGTGTGCCAACAAAACAGGGCCTCCGAGTAGGCTACCTGAATATCAACAATGCAACAAATCAACAAAGATGATGCAACCATACTATACAACAGTGGAAATCAGTTTTCATTTGTTTTGCCTAGCTGAATCCCGACTCTCTCCAAATGTTACAGATGCACACCATGAATAATCCAGGGTATCAAATCTTCCGTGAAATCCCTCACAAAACCCAAGTACACCGGCTAGATTACATATATAGCCACCTCGCTCAGTGTAAAAGAATATATAACCTTGAGGTTTTGACAATGAATCATGTGGGATTTGAAATAAAATTAAAACACAATAGACCCACTATTAATAGGATTTATATAACAGATATCCTTCAGAAACCAGAGACTGGCTAGAAAATTCAACTCCCTTATGGACGAGGTAAAACTTTTAAACAATGAAAACAATTTAATCTGGGGATTATAATATAGACCTATTAAAACCTAAAACCAAAATGTGAGCCACAACATTAACATGTTGGCTAGAACCACTAATAGATAGATCCAACTCGGATAACAAATAACTCTAAAACATTAATAATCATATCTACACTACTACAAAACAACACATAAACAGAAGTAGTGCCTCCCCATGTGGATGCAGTGATCATAATTCCAGTGTGCTTTAATTGGTTAAAAATCGTATCAAAAAACCTACAGTAAGGCAATAAAACTATTTTTACAGGAAATTTAAAAACTTAACAGCAGATCCTTTCAGACTTGACAAACTCGCCATTACTTGCCATATAACCAAATCCGAGACCCCTGATGAAGCTGTTGTTGAATTTAGGATTAGGAACATTTACTTCAGTAATACGACAAACATGCCCCTTCATAAAAAAAAGAGAGTTCAAGAAAAAATCAAATAACCACTGGATTAACAAAAGACATAGAAATCCGAAATACACCAAAGAGACTAATTGAAAACACAGGGTTCAAATGAGCATTCAGAGCACAAAGAAACAAAGGTAACTTCACTAAAACGCAAATCAAAACGTGGATTACATTCAAAAGTTGTTTAATTACAACAATCCGACTCTCGACAAGTATGGAAAGCCTCAATACATTATGTTAATAAACCTAGATCAAAAAGTCAACAGACAGTTCAAGATATATCAGCCTGATGAATGACAACCCACCCCAAAAACTTCTCAAACATTGCTGAGAACAAAGTAATATCAAAGACAAGTCAAATGAAATGATCTCCATTACTTAGAACAATATATCGAATCAAAAGAAAATAAATTCCCATTTAAACTACGCCAATGACAATCACAGACGTCTTGGAAAGCCTGTCTCTTCAAAAAAGTCCAGAACACGTGGTTTAGACAATCTAGATGGAAGAATATTAAGCTTTGTGGTCAAGTTTAATACAGGGACACATGCATACTTGTATAACTGTGCATAGAGAAACCAACTTTTTCCTGCCTATTTAAAATAGCAAAAATCATACCAGTCCACAAATCAGGTGATACTGCTGCCCTTCCAATTACAGACCAATTTCAATTCTGTCAGTCTTATCAAACCCTTTGAAAAAAACATATCCAAAAATCCGTATATATCCTACTTTGTAAACAAACTATCTATTAAATGAAGATCATCAGGTTTTACAGTAAAAACTATTCCTGTCACAAACTCTTACACAACTTACAGACAATCTCCTACACAACCTCAATGAAAATAGTATATACAGGCCTACTTTTTTGGGTTGACTTTGGGAAAAAGCAATTTGATGTAAATCAATCATTCCCTTATTATTGCGTAAACTTCACTTGTATAAACTACAAACCAAAATGATAAAATTCTTTTGAAAAGCTTTTTGTCGAATAGGCAGCAGCTAGTAACTGCAAATAATTCAAACAATCAGAACTAGAGTACCTCTTAAAACATTGAGAGTACCACAAAGGTCCAAATTTTTTTTTTTTTTTAAAAAAAAAAAAAAAAAAATTGGGGTCCACTTCTATTTTCAATCTAATGTAAATGACTTACCCCAATTTCTAGAATGTAGCAGTGAAAATGTTTGCTGAAGACACAAATCCCTCTAATTTGTAGAGATTCTGAACCCCCACAGACTACAATCAAACTTCAACAAACAATATTGACAATTGGTTACTTGGAACTAAGCTAAACCATATGTCCTTAAAATACGCGAAAAACTAAGTGTATGTATGTACAGCAAGACAAAAGAGACAAAAATGAAAGATAAATTCAACCTCTGTTGAGAGATAAAAAGAGTAATTGAAAGAAGTTGGACTCCCACTAGAATCTGGGGTGAACTTATTGACAAAAATCTTACTTGGACCGACCCATGTGATGGGCGCTAGACACGTCATTCATCTTACAAGCTACTTCAGTTATCAAAAATAAAACATTTTCTGAATAACCACATCTCGCAAACTCTTTTTTTGCGGCCATATTTGCCTATAGTTGACTATGCTTCATCTCTTTTGGGACAGCTGCAGTGATACAAATTTAAAATTGGATTATAGATTATATAAAAGAGCACTGAAACTTGTTCTACTACAATCAAGCTCCCTAACCATCAACGATTATAAGAAAAAAATAATCCTAACCTTCAAAACAGACTTTATCTAAATAAAAGCTCTATTTGTCCAAAAGTTATCAATGGAAATATGGCCCCTCCAAAGATCACCAATAGCTTCAAAATCAATGACACAGACATAATCATCTACTAACATCCGATACGCAAGAAATAATGCTTACAAAACAAGCTTCTTGTACTCAGGTAGTGACTTATTGAACAAGGCTCATCCCAAAACGCTTTAAAATTGTAATCAAAAAAAAAAAATCATTCAAGGCCACAGCTAAAAACGCCATTTAATGCATGAATGCCTAGGAATTGACTAATAAGGGCAAATCAACATGATTAATAATGCAAAATAAACCATACTTACATTACCCAGCACTAATGGTATTCCCTACAACAACAAAAAATTCAAGTATATCTTACTGTGACTAGAAATTCTACAGTCCACACACTCTATATGTGTGGAGGGAGGGGGAGGCAGAAAGACGCCACACTAATTATGCCCAAAGTAAGAGAATCTATGCACAGCTAGTAAATAATCTGCAATGTTGAAAACAGGTGGAAGGAGGAAATTTAAAAAAAAAAAAAAAAAAAAAAAAAAAAAAAATCTTTTTATGGTAGACCTGGAATAGCTGAATAGTGTGTCCTTGGGTCTCTCTCTCTCCCTCTCTCTTCCTCACTTCCTCACTCTCTCATCCTCTCATCTCTTCTCCTCTTCTCTCTCCTTTCCTCTCTATTCCTCTCCTCTCCTCTCCTCTTCCTTTTTTTTCCCTCTCCTCTCCTCAAGCCCTTTTGCCTTGTCTAATTAATAGATTTTTAATCGCGGATGTCGTTTTTTATTGCAGATTAGAGATGAGATTATTAGTACTAATATAAGCGATACTGTTTAGTTTGATATGTTTTAGTTTTTGATAGTCCAGTTGATTATGGGCTTTTGAATTCTGTATCATATAGGGGTTCTACTTGTTTGATAATTGTTTGTTTGTTTTTTTAAATTAATTATTTCCTCTATTTGATTGAAGGTGGTATTTCCCCTTCCTCCCCCTTGATACCCTCCCCACCCCCATTTTCCCCCCCCCCCATTATTTTGTTATTTTTTTCCAATGGCTTTTCTGTTATCATGTTATTTTTATTGTCTCCATGGTAAATGGGGATCATTTGTATATGTTTGTCTCATGGTGATGGGTGATTGTTTGTTATAATGTATCGCTATTATAATAAATCTTAATTGTAATCTTATTTGACTTCTCTTGCTTGGATAGTTTATTGTGGTGAATGTCATTTTTTTTTAAAAAGCCTATTTGAAAAGTAGAGCGGCAGAAAAGCACGTTAGCTGGGGAGAGGAGGAGGGAGGTCATTGAAGGCAATAATTGGTCAGTATGACGAATGCCTAGTATTTTCTAACGTTTGTTCCTGTACTTTATTGTTAACTAAAGTTTTAAACGTGAAAAAAGTGGATGAACCATAGGTGAAGTGGGTTTATTGTGTGTCCTGACGTTTTAAGATTTTTCTTTTTAATTCTTGAGGCCATTTTTATCTTTAAATGTGAGTGTGGGACGTGAGCGCGCATGCGCTCAGTGTGCAAGATATGTGTGTGCGTGGTATATGTCTATGTGGTAATTTGTATTTTCAATGTATTTTCCTTAACGATTTTTTTCCTTGTTTAATTATAAATGGAAACGATGCAATAATGTAGTGTCCTTAGTATAATCATTAACGAATTTTATGGATCCTAGATATATGGCTTGATGAACAAAAGCAATGCATTGCTTATTCAATGGGGTTTAACCATCTGGAAATAAAATTTGACTTGACTTGACTTGACTTGACTGAACAAAACGCGAATTGCGAAGGACTCAAGTGCCTGACAAGACAGCCCCAGCCCAACCAACTTAGCGTGTGAGAGAATAGTTATCTGGTAAAGGTCCTTCCTGAACATAAATGTCACGAGAAAGACCAAGAAGGCAGAAAATAGGCAAGAAGGAAGAGAGAGGAGGGACTTGGTTTTGAGTCCTTTCTCATCTGAGGTTGGGGGGGGGGGGGGGGGGGGTGGGTTGGAAAAAAAAAAAAAATTTTTTATCATGATTGATTAATGGTCTTCACACAAAAAAATGAGACACGGCGAATGTGATATAATCGTTTTAAAAACGGAAATATTATATTTATTTGCGTGCTGTAATATCTATCTGATCTATCTCTCTCTCTATCACACTATCTTCCTATCTATCTATCTAAACTATCTATCTATCTATCTATCTATCTATCAATCTATATTGTACTGTGGACAACTAGTTTCCCTAAAGCGTATAAACACACACACACATCCACACACACACACACACACACAACACACACACACACATATAAATATAATAATATCTATATATAAATATATATCTATATACACATACACACAATATACACACCACACACACAAACACACAACACACACACACACACACATATATAATATATATATATATATATATATATATAATATATATATACTTTTGTATTTTTTTTTACTTGTATCTCTTCCTTCAAAACTACAAAAACTGCCCTATTAAGTTTTTACAAAAAAAAATCTCTGAGATTTTTGCTTTTTTTTTTTAATTAAAAACGATTTTACTTATACTGGAAAGACAATTCATCCAAACACAGGAAAACAAGCAAAAACGTTTGGTGCAAAGATGGGATTTAACTTTTTAAACCCAAAAGTTATTCTATGTCATACACTTAAGCTCAACTCCCTTCAAACAACTAAATTCAAAAGCATTTGCTTTTTTCAAACGAACAAAGGGAAAAAAACTTTTTCAGCCCTAACTTTTTCTGGGGTTACAAATTCACTGGAAGCAGATAAAAGGGGGAAAAAAAATGATGTAAAGGTTATGTTTGTAAAGGGGGAGGAAGTAAAATTATTGGGGTTGGGCGTTTTCTTTATTTACTGAATAATCATGAAAAAGGCGAACAAAAGTAGGCAAGAGACAAAGGTGAAGTTCGAAGTGTGCACTTCACGCGTACCCTCCACACCAAACGACACCCACATTATTATTTTTATCTATCTATCTATCTACTTTTATCTTCAATCAAGTAGGAAGGGCAGACAATTGAAAAAGCTGCATAACCAGGGACTGGATTAAAAAAGTAAAAAGTTTTTATTTTAAAAATGAAAGAAGAAAAATGAAATTTAAAATGTCACTCAAAAAAGGGAAAATATCTTTGCCAAAAAAAATCCAGCTTTTAAGCATATTTTTCCCTAAAAAATAAAAAAGTCATATGATAAAAAAAATGGAAAAGAAGCAAAACTAACATTTTAGCATTATCTACTTTTTAATCAAAAAAATGTTCAGGGTTTTAGATCCAAAAAGTCCCCCCCCCCCCCCAAAAAACAAAGTACAATTTTTAGAGACAAAAAATAGCAGAACAAAAGTAGCTATCATCGATTTCTTCTAGGAAGTTTTTTGACACTCCAGTTCATGTATATTTATCATTTTGTTCTATATTGGTTCTTTGTGAAGATTGTTTTCTTTTTATATTTAGAAAGTTTTTTCTTTCTGTATTAGAAGTCGAAAACTAAAAAACAGGAAAATACAATGAAAAACAAAATAATTTTATTTTAAATTTAACCTATTTTCATAATAAGTTTTATTTCGTAAAAAAAATCTTTTTCATCAAAATTTGGCAGCTGAAACTTAGCAGATCAAATGAACTAAGAAACAAATGCAAAATATTTTACTTTACAACCAAAACCCAACCACAAACACACCCCCCACAAACAAAACCCCAAAACACAAACACAACCCCAACACCACAACACACAAACCACACCAAACCCCACAACACCCAAAAACCACCAAAAACCAACACTTAAACCAAATCAACAACCACAAACACCACACACCACACCACCCAACCCCAAAAACACCCACACACACACACCACACACACACCCACACACACACACCCACACACACCCACACCACACACACACCCACCACACACACCCCCACCCCACACCACACACACACACAAAAACACCCCCACACACACCCCACACACACACACACCACCACCCCACCAAACCCCCACACCACACCACACCACACACCCCACCCAACACCACCACACACCCCCCACACACCACACACACACAACACCACACACACCACACCCAACACAACACACACACCACAACCCCAAAAACCCCACAAACCCCACACACCACACCACCCAACACACCACCCCAACACACACACACACACACCACACACACACAAACACACACACACAAAACAAACAACCCCCCCCCCCCCCCCCACACACACACACACCACACACACATGTGTGTGTGGAAACAGATGACAAAATTTACAAAATTGCACACACACGGGGACTGGATGTAAAACAGCACACGAGTGCTTATTCCATTATCCTCGATACAAAAGAATAAATAAATAAATAAAAATACCCACCCCCACAAGAGCAAGTAAACCTGTAGCAATCATTGAGACTTGTTTTCCAGAAATGTTTTGTCACTCCAGTTCATGTATAATTCATCAATTCTGTACTATATTGGTTATTTTGCGAAGATTTTTTTAAAAATTCATAATAGTTCTTTCGTCTGTATTAGTTAGATAACTCTCCTATATGCAAACAAGACACATCTGTAGGATGTATGCAAAATGATTTTACTGCTTAACATATCACCCATGATAAAGCTTTATTTCGTAAACGAAACCTTTTTTCAGTCAGTTTGGCACCTCCAACTCGGAATAAAAAATAAATAAGAAACATAAATATACCTTTTAAAAAATAAACCGATATCATTCTTAAGATACAGAGTGGAATAACTAGGAGTTTTTGTTTTTGAAGCTAACTTGGACTGTTCATACCTATTTGAAATGTATTTTCTTTTGTATTTTGAGATAATTATACCTATCAATGTGCCTGTCATTATTGTAATTGCCCTTCATGGGATGATTAAAGCGTTTTGACTTGATTTGACTGACTAATGATTCGGAGAGATTTTTGCGAACGCATGCAGAACATCTTGCGCACACGTTAAATCCTGTTCCACTGTTCGAAAGAGTAGGTCATTGTGTGCTGGTGGGAACAGATGACAAAATGTTAAAAAACAGCATACACACGCATAAATTAAAAAAAAAGCGCTTTGATTTGTTGCTTTACAAGCTTCAGTGCTAAATAAATTCCATACATTATTATTATTATTATTATTATTATTATTTTTGCATTACATTAAAGTTGATAAATTCCCTGGTGGAAAATCCTAGCACAAAATTTCTAGAATGTGGAGATACTATCTATACTGACAGCCCAGGGATCCCCTTTTTTGGGGGGGGGGGTGGGGGGGGGGGGGGTTGGGAAGTGGGGGGGGGGGGGGGGGGGGGGGGGGGGGGGTATGAGAGCAGAAACCAGACCGAAGCTGCAGCCCTTTTTGTGTCAAAATGGTGGTGGTCATTTGTACTATTCTGATCCAACAATATATTTTATACCACGAACATGAAGATATAAATGGCATCTCCTAGTTTTTTGGATGCTGTGATTGTGTTTGAATTCTTGTTTTTCCTACATCCCCCCTTCACCCACCCCCCGTCCCCCCAACCCCCCACCCCCCCCCCCCCCAAAAAAAAAGAAAGAAAGAAAAAGAAGCAAACAAAATAAACAAAAATCCGCCCCCCTAAAACCCCCCCACCCAAATCCCAAACTAAAACAAAAAAACCCACCCAACTGAAAACAACATCAAAAACGCCCTTTTACAAAATATATCAAAATGAATAAACGATATTCTATTTTTTTTAAATAAACAAAATGTTGGTGAAAAATCCCCCCAACATTTTAGTGCAGTAGGAATCTATTCATTATCTTGTTTATTGTTTTCTTGTTTTTTCTCTCTCCTTTTTTGGTGTATTTTATATCATACTTCATCATCATCTTATTCTTGATGTTAAATCCAAATGACACCCTATGATTACTAGATAAATGGTATCATCTATCAAATAGCATATCCTGGGGTTTATTTTCTTTGTTTTGTTGTTGTTGTTGTTGTTGTTGTTGTTGTGTTAAAATCTAACTTAATAACTGCTCCCGATATTGATCTCTGCAGTCTCTTAATCTCAAGAAGGATTTGGTCACGCACGCTGTAAATTTAAAACTCATCAAAGGAACGCTGACAACAAGTGAAAGAATAAATAATGATACATTAATAAATGAATATCTATATAAATACATACATAAACAAACAATTAAAAAAAACCCCAACGGGGACACACAGAGACACAGACACAAAACACAAACACAAACACCACACACACAACACACACACACAGAGGCTCGATTCCTGTTCAAGAGGATTTTTCCTCTGGAGTTAACATTAGTGCCAACTCCACTCTCCCCAAAAGTCCTTCGGATGAGACTATAAACCGAGGTTCTGTGTGCGAACGCACGCAGAACATCTTACGCACACGTTAAAACCTGTTCCGCTTTTCGGAAGAGTAGGCCATTGTGTGTCGGTCGGAATGGATGATAAAATTTCCCAAACTGCACACACACGGGGACTGGATGAAAAATGCACATGAGTGCTTATTCTATTATCCTCGAAATAAAAGAATAAAAAGAAAATAAAAACAAACACACCAACCGCACCACCCGCGTGCGTGCAAGCCCCCACACACACACACACACACACACACACCCCACACACACACACACACACACACAACACACACACACACACATAATCGTTATATTGAAGAACAACATACACACACACACTTTATACAAGCAGTCACAAGAAAGTTGACAACAGAGATTCGTGTTTTTCCTTGCTGTTGGGAGTGGAAATAAAAAGTAGATATTTTCATATTCATTGATGCTATAATGATAAAATCTTGATAAATCTGCTGTTGATATCTATTGTTTAAAATATTATATTTCTCACACTTTTGAACAAAGTTCAAACCCAGATTCAATCTTAGAGATTCAAGGGACCTGTTAGTATAATAACCATTCCCACTTTCTGGAAAATTTTGTGAAGGAATTCCCTCTTTTCTATCCCTCTTTTTGTTTTGCCTTGTTCCCTTTCGGAAGAAATATTTTCCCATACACTTTTAATGTGTGTGTGTGTGTGTGTGTGTGTTGATGCTTCGATTTTACGTCTGTTCACTCAAAGTGAATATTAGACGAATGTTGTGTGTGTGTGTTGTCTGCGCGCGCGCGCCGCGCGGTGTGTGTGTGTGTGAGTGTGTGTGTGAAAACAGAAAAGAAGGACAAAATCAGCCCCAGTATGGTATCTTGGGTCGGCGGGGCTATAAAACAATAAGATTGGAGCAGACATGGAGGAACAAAGAGAGAGAGATAGAAAAGAGGAAATTCCTAGACAGAATTCCTGAAGGTGGGAGCTTTATATGACAGGCCTAAAGACATATCCACGGGGAAACCTGTCTCTTTTATGCGGGCAACCATTCCCTACTAATCGTATCAAATTTCACATACCCCTCCCTGGTAAAAATGATTTGGTCACGCAAGCATTAAAACTGATACCTCCTTTGAACATGTTGCATCAAAACAAAGTTGACGTCAAAAAGATTAAACGTCATTTACTGCTGACCATTTTTTTCTGATTTACAAAAAAGGTATAAGCTATGTGCATTTAATTTTGACATTGTATCTTTGTACTTTTGTTTTGTTTAAGAGATATTTTTTTCTTCTTTTCTGGTTATTTTGAAGTCTGGTGTCTTTTTTGGTTAGAATTTTTCTTTTCTTCTCTTCATTTTGAAGTTTTGTGTCTGATTTTATTTATTTATTTACTATTACTTTCTTTCGAATATAATTTATAGCCTCATTGCTTTTTTTTACATCCAGTCTCGTGTATCAGTAATTTTTGTCACTATTCCACTGAACACTCAATTTGCTACTCTTGCAAAAAGCAGAAAAGGTTTTACCTGTGGGAAAAGATTTGTATTGTTTGCACTGGGACGTAAGTTTATAGTCTCATCTGATGGACTTTTGGGGAGGAGTGGAGTTTGGCACTATATGATGTTCTATGGGAAAAAATTCCCTTGAATGGGGGTTCGAACGGGTTGGGAGATCATGAGCACAATTTTCATTATTCTAATGAAACCAGCCTACCCGTTTTTGTACATGGTCACACACAAACGCACATGCAGGCCTTGGTCACACACATTTACATATTATGTAGTTTAAATTTTTTTCCTAATCACCCCCAACAGCCACCTTTGGAACAATAAAAAAACCAGCTCATCTTTATCCTAGAGCATTACAAAATTTTTTTTCTTTTCCATTTGTCTTCAAAATGTCTGGTCTCTTAAATTTTTCTTTCTTATTCATAGACGTCACGCCTGGCTTTATCACAGTCTTGTTTAAACCAGACGCTGGGGCAACAGCAAGGTAGAGGCTGTATGACCAGTGGCTTTTCTACATGGGGTTTCCCGTTTAAAAGCTTATCTTTTGTGATCGACTATGACTCTCTGACAAGGAGGGGGTTGACTCCCCAGTCTCCTTATGTGCTGCAGCCCTGGGGGGCTGGATGGCCTTTGGAGAACATCTCCAACGCTGACTGTCATTACGCTCACTTGGCCGAGAGAGTGGGGATGTACTGTAGGCAAGGCATCTCCGTAAAATCAAATTTCTGCCCAATTTCCAATAGCAGCTGCCTCCTCTGCTGTTTTGGAGGTCATCGTCAACGCGATGAACAAACATACATTTCATAGCCACAGTGATTGTCCACTTTTGTTGAGTAGATACTCCGTGAGGATGCATAGGGGCCCGTCCCGTGTAAGAAGGTTTCCGCCTTTTGGGAAAATTTTGCCCTATTGAATATCCCCTCTTTTCTATCCCTCTCTTTGTTTCTGCCTTGTTCCTGTTCTTTTTGTCACCTCCTTCTTGTATTTTTTCTGCCTTATTGGTCTTTTCTCCTGCCTTTTCCCCCCAGAAAGACGTAGAAAACAACAATCATCTCTCATGCTGAAGTCGGATGTGCTGGGTTTGATTTGTCAGCGCATAACGGCAGCCCAATGCATTTTCGCTTGTGTGATATACAACAGTAGTTGGTGTCTAAGCCTCCAAAAAAGAAGAAGAAGAAGAGGAGGAGGAGGAGGAAGAAGAAGAGGAGGAGTAGGAGGAGGAGGAAGAAGGAGAAGGAGGAGGAGGAAGAGAAGAAGAAGAAGGAAAGGGGGAGGAGGAGGAGGAGGAGAGGAAGAAGGAGAAGGAGGAGGAATAAGAAGAAGAAGAAGAGGGATGAGGAGGAAGAGGAGGAGGAGGAAGAAGGAGGAGGAGGACGAGAAGGGGAAAAAGAAAAGGAGGAAGAGGAAGAAAAAGAAGAAGAGAGGGGATGAAAGAAGACAAAGAAGGAGGAGGAGGAGGAAGAAGAAGGAGAAGGAGAAGGAAGAAAAAAAGGAGGAGGAGAGGGAAGGAGAAGAAGAAGGAGGAGGAGGAAGAAAAAAGAAGAAGGAGGGGGAGGAGGAGGAGGAAGAAGGATTGGGAGGAGGAGGAGGAGGAGGAGGAGGAAAGAAGAAGAAGAAGAAGAAGAAGAAGAAGAAGAAGAAGAAGAAGAAGAAGAAGACTCATCTCCATCCTAGAATGCATCAACAAGCAATTCATCTTTTTGTACATTATCTTTCAAAAGTCTTGTCTCTGCATGTAGCTTTTCTTATTTTATAGCCACTTAGAGCTTTTCCACTTGAGTTCAATGGATGCATCCATCAACCTGTCGCTCTTTCTGCAGGCAGTCTTTCACTGCTGATCTTATCAATTTTGGCATAATCTTTCCTGCTAGAAATTATTTGGTCAAGTAAGTATTGAAACTGATACAGCCTTTGAGCATGTCACCTCAAAACTTGCTGACCTCAAAATGATTGAACGTCATTGACTAGTGACGTTCTTTCCTGCAAAATGAAAGTATTGGGTATGGGCGTTAGTTTTTGACTGT
>CM054166.1:34485517-34513017 GCA_028751875.1 Rapana venosa
AGCACAGGAAAACAAGACACGGCACAGGAAAAACTCAAGGCAAACAACACAGGCACAGGAAACAAGAACAGGCACGGGCAAACAAGCAAAGGCACGGGCAAAACACAGCACGGGCAAACAGACACAGCACGGAACAAAAAACACGGGCAAACAAGACACAGGAACGGGAAACAACAACCCACAGCAACGACACATAAAAGGCAAGGCAAGCACAAAAAAAAAACACGGGCCAGCAAACAAGAACAGGGACACAAAACAAAAAAGGGCCCAGGAAAAAATAAACACAACAGCAAAAAAAACGGGCACAGGAAAAAAAAAAAAAAACCCCAGGAAAAACAGACACAGCCCCAGGCAAAAAGACACAAAAAGGCAAACAACGGGACAGCAAAAAAAGACACAGGACAAGCAAAAAAAGACACGGGCACAAAGCAAACAAGACACAGCACACAAAAAAAGACACAGTCAAACGCAAACAAGACACAGGCACAGGAAAAAAACAAGACACAGGCACGGGGAAAACAAGCACGGGAAAGGGCAAACACAAACAGCCACGGGCAAACAAGACACAGAAGGCAAACAAGACCGGCACAGCAAAAAAAACACAGGCACAGGCAAAAAAGACACGGGCACAGGAAAACAAACCAGGCACGGAAACAAAACACAGCAAACAAACCAGGCAAGGGCAAAAAAGACACGGGCACGGCAAACAAGACACGGGGAAAAAAAAACAGACACAGAAAAGGCAAACAAGAACAAAAGCACAGGCAAACTGGCAAAACAAAACAAAGAAAAAACACAGCCAGGCAAACAAGCCACAGGCAAAAAACACAGTCACAGGAACAAGACACAGCAAACAAGACACAGGCACAGGCAAAAGACACAGGCCAGAAAACAAGACCAGGCACATCAAAAAGACACCCCAGGCAAACAGACAAAGGCAAGGCAAACAAGACACACACAGGTAAACAAGACACGAGCCACAGGCAAACAGGAAAAAACCGAAAAGGGAAAAGACACGGCACGGGCAAAAAGACCAGGCAAGGAAAAAACGAAAGCCACAGGCAAAAAGACACAGAAGGCAAACTAAAACAGCACAGCAAAAAAAACACGGGCCAGCAAACAAGACACGGGCAAAAACAAAACACAGGCACAAAACAAACAAGACCGGGCACTTAAAACAAACACAGGCAAGCAAACAAAACGGGCAAAAGCAAACAAGAAAAAGGGGGCCACAAGCAAACAAGCTCAGGGCACAGCAAAAACCAAGACACAGGCACATTAAACAAGACACGGGCACAGCAAACAAGACACACCCAAGAAACAGGACTCGGGGCACAGGCAAACAAGAAAAACATAAAAGGAAAACAAACCGGGCACAAGAAAAAAAGCACAGACAGGAAAACAAGGCACGGGCAAACTGAAAACAGCCACAAAAAAAAAGAACATGCAAGGCAAACAAGACACGCACAGCAAAAAAAAACGGGCACAGCAAACAAGACCGGGCACAGCAAACAAGACACGGCACAGGAAAAACAAAAACAGGCAAACAAAACACGGCAAAAGGCAACCAGAAAAGACAGACAAAAAAAACACAGCACAGGCAAAAAAAGACACAGGCACAGGCAAACAAGAACAGGCCAGGAAAACAAAACACGGGCAAACAAGAACAGGCACAGGCAAACAAGACACAGCACAGACAAACAAGACACTACAGGGGCAAGGCAAGACACAGGCACAGGCAAACAAGACACAGGCACAGGCAAACAAGACACAGGCACAGGCAACAAGACACAGGCAAACAAGGCACAGGCAATTAAAGACACAGGCACAGGCAAACAAGACACAGGACGGCAAACAAACACAGTCAACAGGTAAACAAGACACAAACAAAAAGCAAACAAGAACAAAAACGCACGGGTAAACAAGACACGGGCACAGGCAAACAAGACACAGCACAGGAAAAACACGATATAGCCACATGCAAACAAGACACATGCAGAGGCAAACTGGACACACGCACAGCAAAGAAAAACACAGGCGCAGGCAAACAAGACACAGGCAAACAAGACACAGGCACAGACAAACAAGACTCAGGCACATGCAAACAAGACACAGGCACATGCAAACAAGACACAGGCACAAGCAAACAAGACACAGCCACAAGCAAACAAGACTCAGGCACAGGCAAACAAGACACAGTCACAGGCAAACAAGACACAGACACAGGCAAACAAGACACAGGCACAGGAAAACAAGGCACAGGCACAGGCAAACATGAAACAGCCACAGGAAAACATGACACATGCACAGGCAAACTAGACACATGCACAGCAAAAAAAGACACAGGCACAGGCAAACAAGACACAGGCACAGGCAAACAAGACACGGGCACAGGAAAACAAAACACAGGCAAACATAACACAGGCACAGGTAAACAAGACACAGGCACAGCAAACAAGACACAGTCACAGGCAAAAAAGACACAGGCACAGGAAAACAAGACACAGGCACGGGAAAAACAAAACACGCAAACAAACACAGGCAACAGCAAACAAAAACACAGGCACAGACAAACAAGACACTACAAGGCAAGGCAAGACACATCACAGGCAAATAAGACACAGTCACAAGGCAACGAACAATGTAAAAGGCAAACAAGACAGAGGCACAGGCAAACAAGACACAGGCAAAAGGCAAACAAACCACAGGCACGGGGAAAAAAGACACACCACAGGTAAACAAACAAAAAGGCACAGGCAAAAAGACACATCAGGAGGCAAACAAGACAGAGGCACAGGCAAAACAAGACACAAGACACAAGCAAACAAGACACAGGCACAGGCAAACAAGACAAAACGCACAGGTAACAAGACACAGGCCATTCTAAAAAGACACAGTCGAGGGCAAACAAGACACGGGCAACAAAAAACACGCACAGGCAAAGCAAACAAGAAACACAGGCAAAGGCAAACACAAAACGCCACAGGCAAACAAGACACATGTATAGGCAAACTAGACACATGCACAGCAAAAAAAGACACAGGCACAAGCAAACAAGACACAGGCACAGGCAAACAATACTCAGGCAAAGGCAAACATGACACAGGCAAATGTAAACAAGACACAGGCACAGTCATCCACGACACAGTCACAGGCAAACAAGACACAAGCACAGGCAAACAAGACACATGCAGAGGCAAACTGGACACACGCACAGCAAAGAAAAACACAGGCGCAGGCAAACAAGACACAGGCAAACAAGACACAGGCACAGACAAACAAGACACAGGCATATGCAAACAAGACACAGGCACATGCAAACAAGACACAGGCACAAGCAAACAGACACAGCCACAAGGCAAACAAGACTCAGCAAGGCAAACAAGACACATCACAGCAAACAAGACACAGGCACAGCAAACAAGACCACAGGCACAGAAACCACAAGGCACAGGCACAGGCAAACATGAAACAGCCACAGGAAAAACATGACACATTCAACAGGCAAACTAGACACTAAATAGCAATAAAGCACAGCAAAAAAGAAAACACGGCACAGGCAAACAAGACACAGGCACAGGCAACAAGACACGGGCACAGGAGAAACAAAACACAGGCAAACATAACAACAGCACACAGGAAACAAGACACAGGCACAGACAAACAAGACACAGTCACAGGCAAAAAAGACACAGGCACAGGCAAACAAGACACAGGCACAGGAAACCAAAACACAGGCAAACAAGACACAGGCACAGGCAAACAAGACACAGGCACAGACAAACAAGACACATACAGAGGCAAGGCAAGACACATGCACAGGCAAATAAGACACAGTCACAGGCAAACGAGACACATGCACAGGCAAACAAGACAGAGGCACAGGCAAACAAGACACAGGCACAGGCAAACAAAACACAGGCACAGGGAAAAAAGACACACGCACAGGTAAACAAGACACAGGCACAGGCTAAAAAGACACATACAGAGGCAAACAAGACAGAGGCACAGGCAAACAAGACACAGACACAAGCAAACAAGACACAGGCACAGGCAAACAAGACACACGCACAGGTAAACAAGACACAGGCACATTCTAAAAAGACACAGTCGACGGCAAACAAGACACAGGCACAGAAAAACACGACACAGGCACAAGCAAACAAGACACAGGCACAGGCAAACAAGACACAGGCAAAGGCAAACACGACACAGCCACAGGCAAACAAGACACATGTATAGGCAAACTAGACACATGCACAGCAAAAAAAGACACAGGCACAAGCAAACAAGACACAGGCACAGGCAAACAATACTCAGGCACAGGCAAACATGACACAGGCAAGTAACAAGACACAGGCACAGCATCCACGACACAGTCACAGCAAACAAGACACAGGCACAGGCAAACAAGACACAGTCAGAGGCAAACAAGACACATACAGAGTCAATCAAAACACATACAGAGCAAACATGACAAAGACCACAGGCAAACTAGACACATACAGAGCAAACAAGACACATACAGAGGCAAACAACGACACAGCACAGGCAAACCAAGACAGAGCACAGCAAACAAGACACAGGCACAGGAAAACAAGACACAGGCACATGCAAACAAGACACAGGCACAGGCAAAAAAGACACAGGCACAGGCAAACAAGACAAAGGCACAGGCAAACAAGACACAGGCACAGGCAAACAAGACACAGGCACATGCAAACAAGACACAGGCACAAGCAAACAAGACACAGGCACAGGCAAACAAGACACAGTCACAGGCAAACAGGACACCGCCACAGTAAACAATGACACAGGCCCAGCAAACAAACACAGGCACGACAAACAAGACGCATACAAAAGGCCAACAAGACACAGTCACAGCAAACTAGACACATACACAGGCAAGCAAGACACAGGCAAAGAAGATCACAGGCACAGGCAAAGAAGACACAGGCACAGGCAAACAAGACACTGCACATGCGAACAAGACACAGGCAACAGGCAAACAGACACATGCAACAGGCAAACAAGACACAAGCACATGCAAACAAGACACATGCACAGGCAAAAGAAGACACAGTCCACAGGCAAACAAGACCGCAGTCACAGACAAACCAGGACACAGCCCAGGCAAACAAGAACAAGACAGCACTAGCAAACAAACACAGGCACAGACAAACAAGACACAGTCAAAGGCAAACAGACACATACAGATGCAAAGAAGACACAGGCACATGCAAACGAAACACAGCAAAGAGACACAAGTCAACATGCAAACAAGACACAGTCACAGGCAAACCGGACACCAGCCACAGGCAAACAGACACAGGCACAACAAAACAAGACACATCCAAAGGCACACAACGACACAGTCCACATGCAACAGACACAAACAGAGGCAAACAAGACACCTACAGAGGCAAACAATACCACAGGCCACAGTAAAAAAGACACAGGCACAGGCAAGCAGCCACAGGCAAACAAGACTACAATGCACAGCAAACAGGACACCAGCACACGCAAAACAGACACAGCACTAGCAAACAAGACAACTAGGCACAGGCAAACAAACGCAGGCAACAGGCAAACAGGACAACAGGCACAGGCACCAAGAAGACACATACAGAGGGCAAGCAAGACACAAACTGAGAAAACAAGACACGAGGCACAGGCAAACAAGACACATACAGAGCAAACAAGACACAGTTACAGGCAAACAAGACCACAGGCACAGGCAAACAAGAACACCCGCACACAGCAAACAAGACACATACAGAGGCCAAACACGACACAGGCACAGGCAAACACGACACAGTCACAGCAAAAAAGACACAGGCAAATACAAACAAGAACATTCAAGGCAAACAAGACACAGCTCACAGGCAAACTAACACTGCTATATACAGCAGAGGACAAACAAACACATACATAGGCGAAAAAGAAACAGGCACAGGCAAAAAAGACAGAGTCTCAGGCAAACAAACACAGACACAGGCAAACAAGACACAGGCAAAACAATACACAGGTCACGCGGAAAGGCAAACAAGACACAGGCAAACAAGACACAGCCACAGGCAAACAAGACACAGGCACAGCAAACAAGACACAGAAAGTCATAGGCAAACAAAACACAGGGCACATGCCAAAACAAGACACAGGCACTAGCAAACAGACACAGGCACAGACAAACAAACAACATTCAAAGGCAACAGACACAGCACAGGCAAACAAGACACCAGGCACAGGCCAAACAAGACACAGGCACAGCAACACAAGACAAGCCACAGGCAAACAGGACACAGTCACAGGCAAACAGGACACAGGCACAGTCACAAAAGACACGATACAGAGGCAAAAGAGACAACAGTTTACAGCAAACAAGACACATACAGAGCAAACAAGACACATACAAGAGGCAAACAAGACACACAGGCAACAAGACACATACAGAGGCAAACAAGACACATACAGAGCCAAACAAGACACAGTTTAACAGGCAAACAGACACAGGCAACAGGCATACAAGACCAAGGCACAGACAAACAACGCCACATTTCAAAAGCAAACAACTCACAAAAATTACAGGCAAACTAGACCCATACAGAGGCAACCCAGACACATACCAGAGGCAAAAGAGACAACAGGCACAGGCAAACAAGACATAGAGGCCCTGGCAACAAGACAATGCACATGCAAACAAGACACATGGCACCTGTTAACAATGACACATTCACAGGCAAACAAGACACATGCATAGGCAAACAAGACACAACAGTCTCAGTCAAACAAGACACATACATAGGCAAACAAGACGACAGTTTACAGGCAAACAAGACACAAAGCACAGGCATACAAGACACATTCACAGTAAACAAACACATTTAAAGGCAAACATGACACAGTCCAACATGCAAACTAAGACACTTATAGCCGCAAACAAGACACATAAGAGTCCAAACAAGACACATACAGAGGCAAACAAGGACACATACCGAGTCAAACAAAACACAAACAGATGAAAACACGACACAATTCACAGCAAACAAGACACATACAGAGGCAAACAAAGGAAGATACAGAGCAAAAAAGACACAGCACAGGCATACAAGACACATACAGATGCAAAACAAGACACATACAGAGGCAAACAAGACACAGTTTAACTGGCAAACAAAGACACAGGCACAGTCATACCAACACAGGCAACAGACAAACAGACACATACAAAGGCAAACAAGACACATGTCACAGGCAAACAGACTCAAACAGAGCAAACAAGACACAAACAGAGGCAATCTAGACACATACAGAGGCTAAAAAGACTCAGTCACAGCAACAAGACAGAGGCACAGGCAAACAGGACACAGCACACAAGCAAGACACATACGAGGCAAACAAGACAAATACATAGGCAAACAGACACAGGCAACATCAAACCAAGACACAGGCACAGGCAAACAAGACACAGCACAGGCAAACAGACACAGGCACAGGCAAACAAGACACCGTCGCAAACAGGCAAACAAGACATATTTACTGGCAAACAAGACACAGCACACGCAACCAAGACACAGCCAGGCAAACAAGACACATACAGACAAACAAGACACATACAGAGGCAAACAAACACAGGACACAGGTAAGCAAGAACACAGGCACAGGCAAACAAGACACAAGCATAGCAAACCTAGACACACGCACAGCAAAAAAAGACACAGGCACAGGCAAACAAACACATCAAAGGCAACAAGACACCATTTACAGGCAAACAAGACACATACAGAGGGCAAACTAGACACCAGGCACAGGCAAACAAACATGGCACAGGCAAACAAGACCCACAGGCACAGGCAAGCAAGACACAGGCAAAACAAGACACAGGCCCATGCAAACAAGACACAGGCACATGGCAACAAGACACAGGCACATGCAAACAAGACACTATCCCCTAGCACAGGCAAACAGGAAAACACAGGCACAGGCAAACAGGACACAGGCACCGGCAAAAAAGACACATACAGAGGCAACAAGACACAGAGTCCAGGCAAACAAGACACATACGAGGCAAACAAGTCACATACAGAGGCAAACAACCACATACAGAGGCAAACAAGACACCGTTACAGGCAAACAAGACACAAGCACAGGCATACAAGACACAGGCACAGGTAAACAAGACACATTTAAAGGCAAACAAGACACAGTCACAGGCAAACTAGACACATATAGCCGCAAACAAGACACATACAGAGTCAAACAAGACACATACAGAGGCAAACAAGACACATACAGAGTCAAACAAAACACGTACAGAGGCAAACAAGACACAGTCACAGGCAAACTAGACACATACAGGGGCAAACAAGACAGATACAGAGGCAAAAAAGACACAGGCACAGGCAAACAAGACACATACAGAGGCAAACAAGACACATACAGAGGCAAACAAGACACAGTTACGAGGCAAACAAGACACAGGCACAGGCATAACAAGGCACAGGCCCAGACAAACAAGACACATTCAAAGGCAAACAAGACACAGATCACAGGTAACTAAACACAACAGAGGCAAACAGGACACATACAGAGCAAAAGAGACACAGGCCACAGGCACACAAGACAGAGGCACTAGCAAACAAGACACAGGCACATGCAAACCAATACACAGGCAACAGTTAAACAAAGACACATTCACAAGGCAAAAACAAGACAAATGCAACAGCAAACAAGACCAGGCACAGGCAAACAAGACACATACAGAGGAAAACAAGACACAGTTACAGGCAAACAAGACACAAGCACAGGCATACAAGACACAGGCACAGGTAAACAAGACACATTTAAAGGCAAACAAGACACAGTCACAGGCAAACTAGACACATATAGCCGCAAACAAGACACATACAGAGTCAAACAAGACACAATACAGAGGCAAACAAGACACATACAGATCAAACAAAACACATAAAGAGCAAAACAAGACACAGTCACAGGCAAACTAGACACATACAGAGGCAAACAAGACAGATACAGAGGCAAATAAGACACAGGCACAGGCAGACAAGACACATACAGAGGCAAACAAGACACATACAGAGGCAAACAAGACACAGTTACAGGCAAACAAGACACAGGCACAGGCAAACAAGACACAGGCACAGACAAACAAAGACACATCAAAGGCAAACCTACGACACATGCACAGGCAAACTTAGACACATACAGAGGCAAACCAAGATCACATAGCAGAGGGCAAACTAGACACAGGCACAGGCAAACAAGACACAGGCACAGGCATACAAGACACAGGCATAGGCAAACAAACACAGGCACAGGCAAACAAGTCACATGCACAGTCAACAAGACACAGGCACAGGCAAACAAGACCAGGCATAGACCAACAAGACACAAATTCGTCGAGCACAGCAAACAAGACACAGGCACAGGCAAAACAAGACATATCAACAGGCAAACAGAACACAGACACAGCTAACAAGACACACCACAGGCAGCAAACAAGACATATATAGGCAAACAAGACACCATACAGAAGGCTAACAAGACACAGGCACAGGTAAACAATACACAGGCACAGCACAACAAGACGCAGGCATAGGCAACTAGACACAAAAACGCACAGCAAAAAAAGACACAGGCACAGGCAAAAAAGACCAGGCACAAGGCAAACAAGACACAGGCATTACTAGCAAACAAGACACAGACACAGGCAAAACCGGACACATAGACACATGCAAACAAGACACAGGCACAGGCAAACAAGACACATACAGAGCAAACACGACACTTACAGAGGCAAACAACGACACAGGCCCAGGCAAACAAGACACAGCACAGGCAACAAGACACAGGGAAATAGGCCACCAGACACACCACAGCAAAAAAAAAAGACATACAGCACAGGGCAAACAAGACACAGGCACAGGCAAACAACATATTCCAGGCAACAATACACATACAGAGGTAAACAAGACACATACCGAGGGCAAACAAGACACAGGCACAGGCACACAAGACACAAACAGAGGCAAACAAGACACTACAGAGGCAAACAATACACAAACAGAGGCAAAACAATACACAGTCACAGGCAAACAAGACACAAGGCACAGGCACACACACACACACCCACAACGCAATGCTGAAGCAAGCGGGCAACATAAATGCATTCTAAACACACAACCGTGCCACACACGCGCACGCACAACACACACACACACACACACACACACACCCACACACAACACAACCGACCATATCACACACATTGGTTTTACACGTCTCTCCCCCTCCACCACCCCCACCCTGCATGTGCAATGAACCATATCCTTTCTTCTCTCTAACATTGACTCTGGTGACTCTTGTGATTCACTTTAAGCCCGTATTCCTCTCTATCCAAGATTTCTTTAGAAGATAGCACTTGAAAGCGAACAAAACCGGGAAAGGGGGCTGATCGGGTTGAAAGACCGAAAGTGTGGGTGAGAAGGTGGGGTATGGGAGGGGTGCCCTAGGGTTATAGCATAGCGCTGTGATTCTAGGCCTGGAGTTCCTCGCTTACAACCAGGAGGATTTTCCACTGGAGTTAATTCCAGTGCCAACTCAGCGTCCCTCTTAGATCAGACAGAAAAAGAAAGTTTTGTGTGCACACTACATGCAGAAAGTTCTGCATGCGTGCATGTCAATGTAGGGGCTGACTTTTATAAAGAAAGGGCCACTTCGTGGCCTTAGGAGCCGAAGACAAAATGAAAACATATAAAACATATAAATATATATAAAAATATATATAATATATATATCTATATATATATATATATAATCTATATTATATATATATATATAATTTGCTACAACATGTCGGCTACGACAGCATGGTCAGGATTAGTGGGGATATTTAGCCTCTGTAAAGAGTTAGGCATAACATGGCAAACATTTTACAGGTTAACAAAGTAGAATACTATTTGCAGGTGTGTCCCGAGATATACATACACACCACACACACACACACAACAATCACAACTACCTATATATAAAAATATATATATCTCAGTATAAAATAATATATATAAAATATATCACTCAATATATATATGAAAACACTGAAATAGAATACAGCCATATCTGTCAGTTGACTGGTGATCTAGAAAGTAAATACCAGCCATTGAAAGTCAAAATTCCAGTCTTATCCCTGTTTGTGCTGTTAAACGTACTCTCATCCACTAGAGAGTGAGTCATGTCTCGATACTAGTCTTTCCGATTAAACAATTAACTGAGGTCCCATGTTCAACACACAATAAGCACCACATGAAAGAACCCAATGCAGCAAGATAGTTGTCCCTGGCAAACATTCTGTAGATAAAAGAAAATAAAAATGTACACATGGAGACAGAGAAAAAATCATGGATATACTGCTCTTGAGCAATGTGCTCTCCCCAGGGAAGCACTCAAGTCCGTGCAGACAAAATATGCCTGAATGAAAGTTTCATAAGATAACACATAAGAAACTGTACAAGTCATGCTGACCTTGAAAGCAGAACTGTGAACGACAGCCAGAGCAACAGTGACCACAGAGGAATGGCAGTGCAACAGAGAGGTGCCACAGTGACACAGACACACCTACACTTCTATTACTGCCACTTGGAACAACAACCTGTTCTGTTGTCCCCACACATGTCAGGCTGTCAGCACAGCCTAAAACACACTGCTCTGAAGGAGACCAAACACATGTACACAGTCAGAACAAACAACCAAGGCTGATAGATACTCAGCTAGGTTTGCTTACAGAAGACAGAATTAGTCGAAGCAGAAGCCATCAAGGAATAAACAACATGATAATTATACTTGATTATAGACGCCTCCTCATCACCTGTCACACAGGTCTTTGCTTTTGGCAATACACTGAGGTAAGCCTGTCTGTGTGTGGATCAGTGTCACTGTGTTCAGTTGCATACTGCAGTAATGGCACACAGCCACTCTCACAATAACATTTGAATAGGCCTCTGCCTAGCCACCCTCTCCTACAAACACGCCACCTCTCCCCTCCCTGTCAGCCCCAAGTCATAAAAATATCCGGAAGGAGATCAGCTTAGGATGCTGATTGTTATTTTCGAATAATACTTATATTACTTACATGTTTATAACTTCTTTTTGCATAACTTATAGATTGAAATTATTCAGGATTCTAAACTTTTTATATAACAAAGTTTGATAAATATTATATTTGTTTTTTATATTTGTAGATTATTTTAATTTGTTTATCTTTTGCATTTAAAATTATGTATATAATGCTCTTTTCTGTTTATTATCAAAGGTTTTAAATTTGGGTATTTCCAATAGGGGTTATTGTATGATTAACATTACTAATGATTACTTTTCATTGGACCCACTCGTATCAACCAACTCCAAAGTAAAAAACAACCAACAACGCCAATATCCTACGGGCCCACCCAAAAGGACTCTGACATCACCCACAACTAAAACCCCACAAGCCACAAACACTAATCAAATACAACTACAACAACACCCAATATACAATATCCCATAATACCCAGCCCTCCCTGCAATTCGTGTTTTGCTCTCTGCTCCGGAAGAACATGGACTACTCCTCAGTATGCCACTAGAGATCACTGCAGACTCTCAGTCCAACCCAGCAACCACCTCAGTAAGCAGGACTAGTCATGGCGGTAAATCCCAATTCGATTAACAGTTGAAAGACAAACTCCAACCCCCAGAAAATAACAATTTCCGATAGACAGAGAAACAAACTCGCGCTGCGCGCGCCCACACACACACACTCCCATAGCACACGACCATGTTCTCATTCAAATATCACTGAATGTGAACAGACGATAAATTGAAGGCAACAAACAACAACAATACAAAACCAACAACAATTAAAAACACATGACACATGCACCACCCACAAAAAACAACACACAGCACAGCCTTGTGCTCATAGCATATGAAGAGAGAGACATACAACATAGAGAAGATGCATAGAGACAGAGATGAGACAGAGACACAATGAAAGCATGAATGAATGACTGACTTTATTTCCTTCCCAAGTATCTCATATACTTTTTTTTCATTCGCCCATGCCATTGGATTAAAATGGACAATCAACAAAAACAACATACATACACACACACACACCCAACACACACTTCCACACACACACACACACACAACAATCACACAAACCCACACACAACACAAACCAAAACAAAAACCCCAACTACAACAACAGCGACAAAAGTTCACCCTATAATATAAAGCAAAGAGATGAATGTGATTTCAACAAAAACATAATTTCCAATTGACCTTAACAGTAATGTCAAACACATACATCAATTATAATGATATTGAGAAAGGATATACATAATTATGTGTTCATTAAACACACGGTCCCCAACTGGCTTGAACACTAATATCAAAACAGATACATTGATTACAATGAAACAATTTCGATGGAGTATTATAAGACTAGTAATAATGATGATGATAATAATAACAGCAATAATAATAATGGAATCTAAATTGTCTATCATCTATGCAAACACAAGTCAAGCACACTCATGCATTCAACCTACTCTGTGTCATGCAACCAGTTACAATTTATATTTTAAAAATCAAATGTATGCACACACATAACTCTCCCCACACGCACACACATGCGTGCATGGGCACTCACACAGGGCACACACACACACACACAGACACACACCACACACACACACACACACACACACACACACACATCAAGAACACACAACACAACGACACTATTTCAGTTGTACACATTGGCCAGGGGATTATGGATTGTGGAATGTTGAGGATGAAACAAGAGGGGAGAATCTTAGGATTGACATTGTATATTTATGTCTTATAGACTGGATTAGAAGTGTCAAAATGTAGCTTTGGCAAGGAGAGAGGGAGGGGGGGGGTGTTCCAATATGAAGAACACAAAGGTGTGTGATCAATCCACAGGCAAATGGACTACACAGACAGACAGGCCATGCCCGTGCGAACACACACACTTTCTGTAAGCTTGCACGCGTGATTGTGTGTGTGTGTTGTGAGTGTGTGTGTGGGGTGTGTGTGTGTGTATGTTGTGTGTGTGTGTGTGTGAGTGTGGTGTGTGTGGTGTGTGTGTGTGTGTGTGGTGAGTGTGTGAGTGTTGTGTGTGTGTGTGTGTGGTGTATGCGTGCGTGGGTGTGTGTGTATTGTGTGTTAAACAATACAAACTATAATGTAAATGTATAATATCAGTGAGGATCAAGGGTAGGGCTTTGAGGTTAACATCAGATTTAGAATTCTAATTATTAGCCATACCGTCACACAACAGAAAATAATATATATTATATAACACATTTTGGACACAACTCCGCAGACAGCACTGGTCGCCACTCACATAAACCTAGCTTTCAAGCGCCTGGGTATGTGTGTAACCAGCCCTCTTTTCTGTGCTGTGATTTGCTGTGCCTTAGGTTTCGGTTCAGGCAGACCACAGTACACACTCCTCTGCAGTGTCTGAGGTCAGAGGGCAGCTTGCTGTCATTCTACTGTTGAACATGAACCGGCTAGTCACTGTCCAACTGTGAATATTTCTGTGTCACTGTCATAAGCTGACTGCTTGTTGACGGAGATCATACAAGTGTGTGAGTCCTCAGATCAGTCAGGGGACGGGATAGTCTGGGTGTTAGAGTGAAGGATTCGTGATCCCTGACCCTGGTTGGATTCTCGTACAAGAGGATTATTCCTCTGGTGTTAACATAAAGAGGCCACCTCCACTCTCCCCAAAAAGTCTGTTCAATGAACTTGTAAACCGAAGTCCTTTGTCGAACAACAGAGAACATCTTGCGCAGACGTTAACAAAAACCCGTTCCGCTTTGCGGAAAGCGTAGGCTATTGTGTGCCGGTGAGAACGAAAGAAAAATTTTCAAAATTACATACAGATGGTAAAAGATCAAGTAAAAGCACATGAGTGCATATTTCCATTATCCCAACTCAAATAAAAGAATAAAATAATACATACATAAATACATAAAAGTCAGTCACAGCCAACTGAAAGGTCGACAGAAAGTGGTGTAGATGCGACTGTTTCGTGACTAGTGAAACTGAAATGGAAGGACGGACTAGCAGCCTGTGCTGCAGAGAACCTGTTGAAACTGTGACCCTCAGATGATCATCACACTCTAACTAGCCACCCTTCCTATCCTGGCCCCATACCTCGTGGGTGAATTTTCACCCATACCCTATATTTTGCTCCTAAACCTGGGGACTGTTAGTGTTGCTGCCCTGAATTTCGTGACTTTGTCAATAAACATAATTATGGTCTACACATCCACAAAAAATGGTATGTGTTTGTAAAAAAGGGACTTCATAAGCCCGAACGTCCTAGTACGGCGTGAGTGTGTATACACCCAGACTTTCAAAGAGGCCATAGTCATTATGACATTAATAATGATAATAATAAATGGAATTTATATAGCGCTGTATCTTGCACAGACAAATCAAAGCGCTTGCACTCAACTCATTTTTACACAGTCATACAACCAATAGCAAGTAATAGTTCTAACAAGTCCAAATGCACACACGACACACGCCCACACACACACACACACAACCCACACACACCCACACACACACACACACACACACACACACAAAACGTTATAACAACTTTGGCAGGGTGATGAGATTCTGGCAGTTGAAAAAGCAGGATAAGCTATTAAATTGAAACAGGATAGAAATTAATAGGTTTGAACAAATGTTCCTTGAGGACAGATTTAAAAAAGAGTCACAAGAAGGCCATTGCGAAGAGAGATAGTGGAGGGCCATTCCAAATCTGAGGACTCACACACCGCACACTAACAGGTTTTTCTTTACAAATACATAATGTAAACACAACACTCCCCCCCCAACCCCCACACACAACAAATGGTGTGTACACACGGGCAGGCTGATGGGGTGGGGGGGGGGGAGTTGTTATTGAGGGCAGGGACAGAAATGAGATGAAACAAGAGGGGAGAATCTTAGGTGTTGAAATAATATGCGTCTTTAAGGCTGGATTAAAAAGCATCATAAGTAGGCCTTTTGACGAAAGGGAGAGAGGGAGGTCGTTTCCAGATCACTGACCAGAAACAGAGAAATAGCGAACGGCCAACAGTGGACTAGCTTTATTCTAGGTATCCTTAACACAAGGTATCCTTCAGACAGAGCGGAGGTAACGAGAAGGAGTGTACAAGAGAAGACATTCACAGAGGAAAGGTAAGTGCTTGTATAATGTGGAGACCATTTGTAAAAGAGGGTACCGGATCTTATAGTTTTAACCACTGTGGCACAGGCAGCCAGTGGAAAGATCGCAAAGAGAGGAGTAAAGTCTCAGATTTTTCCTTTCTGAGGACTAGTCAGCTGCAGAGTTTTTGTATACGTTGAAGAGGGTGGATATATGAATGCTGGCAGACCACCAAAGAGAATTGGCAAAAGCCCAACGTGAGAGAATGAAGATGTGACTCAGTTGGATGTTGCATCAGTGGACAGATACTTTCGAACTGCAACTAATAGATATTAGCACGACTGGCAGGTTTGGTGATGAATTATTTGCATGAAGAGCGGTATCGATAACTACCCCTAGATTAATTCACTACAGTGGATAGAGGGACAGACGTATAGCCGAATTCAATGGAAAGCTGTTTAAGGAAGAGAGTTGATGTTTGGGTCCCTGTAAGCATGGCTTTCGGTTTTAATCTGCATTTAGTTGTAATTTGTTCTACTATCATCCAAATTTTGGATATCTTGAAGGCAGCAGGACATATTTGTAAAGAGAAGGCATATTTTTCGGGAGTTTCACTGCTAAGAATCTGAGAGTCGTCTGCGATAAAAAAATGAGCGATTTGATGACGGTTTATTATATGTAAAGTGGTGCATGTATAGAGTGACAAGAACGCCGAGAACTACCCCTGTGGGGACTCCACATTCCAGTTTGTCAGGTGCTTGATTGAATCATATATACTGTAACTGTGTGAATCGGTCTGTAAGGAAGAACTGAACCAGGTGAAGGCTGTGACTTTAAATACCAAACGTGTATGGAGACGGTAGATAAAGTATGATTGGTCAACAGTGACAAAGCTGCAGACAATCGATGAAGTGAGAAGGAATTTTTCCCTGAGTCAGAAGCGGCACAATGCGTGGTATTAAGGTGTGGACTAGGGTGGTCTCGGTGCTTGGTTGGTTGGCCGATAGCAGACTGAAAAAGGGGAAGGAGAGTTGTGGAATGAAGATGGCTAGTGAGTTTGTATTCAAACCACATTTTCAAGGACTTTAGAGATAAAAGGTGTGTTAGAACCAGGCCTGTAATTCCTTCAAATGTTAGGGTCAAGTCGTAGCTTTTTGAGTAACAATAGAGTTGTAACTATAGCAGTTTTGGAGAGCTGATATGGAAAAATTCCTGATGAGAAGAGATGAGTTTACTATTTATCGTGATAGTGGGTTTGAGCTTTGGAATGCACTGATTGAGAAGAGAAGCAGGTATAGTGATCAAGAATCAGCAGATTTTACAGTCATTTCTTTCAGAATTGTCTTGATTTCCCCATTCTCACTTGTTGGATGAAAGAAAAGGAAGGAATTGCCAGCGAATTGGAGGAATCAGGAGGTGCGGGTTTTGAAAGAAGTCTGATCCGTCTGGAGCGAATTATTGCGGACATTGTCAGAGAAGAATGAGGAAAATAAACAGGAAGTCGGAGGGCTGTGAACATGGGTATAGGTTGCCATTGCGGATTCCAAAAAGAGTTGAGGTGAGTGAAAATAAATATTTCTGGACATACCAATCAAGAACTAGAGCAGAGAAATACTCTTTCTTTGCTGAATGGATTAAGGTTTTTGACTTTGTAAGCACAAGAATCCTGCAGCAGAGCGAACGGAAATGGAGAAGGGTGTACAGAGGGGACATTCACAGAGGTAGGCGGGTGCTGTAATTGTGTAGACATTTTAACAGAGAGTACAGATATTTATGAGTTTATTCTTGTGGCACAGTCACGCCATGAAGAGATTGCAAGAGAAGGGGTAAATGAGCTTCAGATTTTTTTCTTTCTGAGGACTATCGAGCTGCAGAGTTTTTGAATACGTTGCAGTAGTGGAAAGCTAAAGCTGGCAGACCAGTCAAAAGGAAGAATTGCAATTTAAGTCCCCCCCAAAAAGAAACCCGTGAACCAATGAGAGATGCCCACGAGTTTTGATGTTTGCTCTGAGGACAGGTACTTTCGAATTGCACTCATACGCCGTAATTGATAAGAAGCAGGACTGGCAGGTCTGGGTGATGAATTATGTACAGAGAAAGTGTTGCCATAAGTGACCCCTAGATACTTACAGCATTGGATCTACGGATTGAAGCATTTGCCGAATTCCTATGAAGCTGTTGTAATGTAAGAAGTTTGTTTTTGGTCCCTATACACAGCATGCTTCAGTTTTAATCAGCGTTTAGTATGTAAACTTGTCTCTATCATCCAGTTTTTGGATATCTTGAAAGCAGTAGCCATATTCCATCAAGAGGGAAGGCAGATTTTTAGGCGTGACACTCTTAGAATCTGAGCGTCATCTACAAAAAATATGGTTGATCTGATGACGGTATTTATATGTGACAGTGGAGCGGTGGTAGAGAGTGAAAAGAACAGGGCCCGCAGAACTGATCCTGCTGGATTCCTCATTCAGTCTGGCAGGTACTGACGAATCTGTTTACTGTGACTGTCTGGAATCGTCATCAGGTATTAGCTAACCAGGTGAGGGCTGTACCAGAACACCAAACGTATCTTGAAGACGGAGAGAAGGATAGAGGTAAATAAGTTGTCGAAGGCTGCAGAAAGTCGCGTAGAGTGAGGAGGGAGATTTTTCCCTGAGTCCAAAGCAGAGAAGGAAAGCATGATTTAAGGTGTGAACCAGGGTGATTTTCAGTGCTGTGGTAGCGCGATAGGCCAGACTGAAACGCAGTGAAGAAGACTGTTATTGATAGAAGGTTGGTAGTTGAGAGCCGTTTTAGAACTACCTTTCAAAGACTTTAGAGATAAAAGGTAGGTTGGAAACACGTGTGTAATTCTTCAGGATGTTTAGGTCAAGGTCATGCTTTTTGAGTAATGGTGTGACTAAAGCATTTTGGGAGGGCTGAAGGCACATTTCAGAAACAAGAGATGAGCCTTACAATCTTTGTGTAAGTGGGTATAAAGCGGAGGCATACACAGCGCGAAAAGAGAAGCAGGTATGGGGTCCGAGATCGCATGATTTTTATAGACCCCCCCCCCCCCCCCAAACAATTTTATTCCTCTCAGACTTGTCCATCGATTTCTTTCTCGCTTGCTGGAATGAAAGGACATGAGAATGATTGCCAGAAAATTGAGGATCACAATATACAGGCTGGAAAGGAGTCAGATCCAAGCGAGAGCGAATGATTGCGGAGTTTGTCAGAAAAGAATGCAGAAAATATAGAAGGAAGTTAAGGGTGGTTGTAGATAAAATGCAGAGGGCTATAAGCCTACGCCGATCAAGCAGCAGAGTGATGTGGGGAAAAAAGAGATTTCTAGATGTGGCAATCAAGAACTTGAGAAGAGTTAAATACTTTGTTTTTTGCTGAATGGATTAAGGTTTTGATCTTTGGTGAATAGTTCGAAGAAGCTGTTTGTTTAATTCAGTGGGTATTTTTCCCCATTGCCGTTCTAGATGTCGCGTTTGCATTTGCGACCTCATTGCGACCTCAACATTAGAATGATTGTCACTGCCTGTGCGGCTCCCAACCTCCTGGTTGATAGATACCCATCCCCTGTACGAGAATTTCTGCTCCTGCTAAGCTGTGGTGGCCGCATGAATTGATAGGCCTAGTACTTTTCAGAGAGGAGGCAAGTATTTAAGTGCTTCAAAAACAAAGTCAAAGTCGAAATTTTTTTTTTTTTTTCCAATGGTTACATAAATAGCAAATGCATTTGCTTTATTTCATCAGCCCATCTATTCTAGCAACAAAAATAATGAAAATAATAATAATAATAATGATGTAATTTATATAGCGCTGATATCTTGTAAATCAACAATCAAAAGCGCTCAGAATTTTTATTTTTTACCACATACCACTTTTAAGTCAGCAGATTTCTCTCCGTGAAATTCGGAATGCTCTCCCCGGGAGAGCGGAGAACGCGTCGCCACTTATAGCGCTTCGCCACCCTATCCCCCTTTTTTTTTTTTTTTTTTTTTTTTGCAGCTGTTTTTGTTTCCCCTATCGAGGGGGCTTTTTTCTAAGAATTTTCCCAGGGACAACTCTCTTGTTCCCGTGGGTTTTTTTACGTAATGATCAGAAAATTGATCAGTATTTTTAAACAAATTTTTTTCCAAAACCCAATAGTAAAAAACTAACCCCAAAAAGAAAAAAAGAAACAGAAAAAAAAAAAGAAAGAAAAAAACCACACCACACAAAACAAAAAAAAAAAAAAAATCTTCAAAAAAAAAAATGCACCACCCCCCCAACAAAAAAAAATGCACCGCAAAAAATCTACACACATACAACGCCACGCACGCACACAACACACACCACCACACACACACACACACACATGCGCCCGCGCGCGCGCGCGCGCACGCAACACAACGCAAAAAACCCAAACAAAACCCCAACACAACGCAACAACACACCCCACAATTCAAACAAAACCGTATTACACCGGCTTTGTCTCACTTAGATTTGGATTAAAAGGAAAAAAGAGAAAAAAGTAAATTCAACAAATAATCAGGTTACAGTATTCCCCATTTATTGTCATACTTTAAATTAATGAAACCAAAAGAAAAACCCCTAACCCCCACCCCCCAAAAAAAAAAAAAGAACCCAAAAAGGAACAAAAAAACGAACAAAGGTCACCCCCCCAAAAAAAAAAAACCCAAAAAACAAAAAACCTCAACAAAAAATACAAAAAGTCCCCCAAACAAACAAACAAAAAAAAGAAATACTTGCTCCCCACCAAATTTCTCACCAAACTGTCAGCATTATATCTCTCCCCTCTCTCAAACCCATGAACATTTTTCATATGCACTATGTTTTTTTAAGAGTACTTTTCACATTTAAAATATACATTCAATACCAATCAAAACATAAAGATCAGACAAACAATTTAAATAATGATTCAAAAAGCTGATACAATGAATAAATCACCCCTCACACTAAAGATAATAATAAAAGTAAACAAAAGTAATGAACAAGCCAGGAGTTGGGGGGAAAGTAAAAAACAAAAAAAACCCAAGCCAAAATTTCAGAAAAAAAGAAAACAAAAATTTTTAAAAAAAAACTTAGTGTACATACATCTATGAATCCCTAATAATGAAAGACAAAAAGACAAACCAGGCCCACAACTAACTAGACTATCGAACCAAAACAATAAAATTATAACAGTACTAACAATCCCATCACCAAGAATAACAAAAACAACATCCATAACAAAATCTATTGAACTGGACATGAGAGAAGGCATTGGGAAATAAATCAAGTCACAATATCTAGTCAGCACAAATGGTTTGCTTTTCTCCTTCGATTGTTGCGCTTCAGTTTTAAATCTTACTTACTTACTTTTGCCTTCCGCTTATACCCGGAGGTGTCGCGGGGAGATATAGCTGTCTGTCGGCAGCGAGGCGTGTAGCCTGGAGGAGGGACATGCCGTGGGCTTTTAGGGTGTCGGCCACGGAATCATTCCATCTTCTTCTTGGTCGTCCTTTGGCTTTCCGTCCTGAGTGCCGGGTGTTGTAGGCCCGAAGGGCTGGCTGGTTGTGAGGCATCCGTGTCAGGTGTTCGAACCACTTGATCCTCTGCTGGTCGATGTGTTGTAGGACTGGTGTTGCACCTACCATGTCTCTGATGACTTCGTTTCTGATTTTGTCTCTTCGGGTCTTGTTGACTGCTCTTCTTAGGCATTTCATTTCACACGTGACTAGTTTACGTCTGAGGGCCTTTGTGGGGGGCCATGTCTGACACTGGTACGTGAGCGTTGGCAGGAAGATGGTGTTAATCAGTTTTGCCTTTGTGTCCATGGGGATGCTGGGATGTTTCAGGAAAGGGGCGAGCTGGTAACTGACCGCATTAGCCTTCTGACATCTTGTTTCAATTTCACGGTCTAATCTTCCGTTCTCTGCAAATACACTGCCAGATATTTAAATTCGCTGACTTGATTTAACTGGGATCCATTGATATTGATGTCCAGAGTGTGTGGTCTCCTGCTGACTGTCATGACCTCGGTCTTACTGACACTGATTTTCATGTCATAGGCCTGGCAGGTGCTGTTGAGTTGATCTGTGTGCTCCTGGAGCTGTGCCTTCTGCTATGTATTATTGCCTGGTCATCCAGCAAACATGAGTTCGTTGAGTGCCTCAGGATCTGGGTTGGCTTCCTTTGCAATCTGGTCCATGTAAATGACAAAGAGCAGAGGGAGAGGCAACAGCCCAGTCTCACCCCGGATGTAACTGGGAACCAGTCAGATGTTCCACTGGTCGTTGCGGACTGGCGCTCTTGCTGTTGGCATAGATAGCTCGGATGTTGTCCAGCAGCTGCCCCTTCACGCCATACTGCTCCAGACACCTTCCACAACTTGTCTCTGTTACTCGGTCAAAAGCCTTCTCTTGATCTACAAAATAAGGTGGAGATCTCGGTTGTGTTCGATCGCCTTCTCACACAGCTGTCTGAGAGCAAAGATTGCATCTGTGCACCCTCTTCCTTTCCTGAATCCAAACTGAGCATCACTAAGGAGATGTTCCGTTTTTGTTCTAGTGCGCTGGTCTAGGATCTTTGCATACATTTTCCCTACATGGCTGAGGATTGATATGCCTCTGTAGTTACTGCAGTCTTCTTGCTGCCCTTCTTCTTCAAATTGGCACTACTATTGCACTTCTGCCAGTCCTCTGGTACTTTCCTTTCCTCCCAAGCTTTTTGAAGATGGTGGTGAGCCACATATACCGTTTCCCCCACATGCATGGATGGCTTCAGTTGTTATACCATCGTCACCTGCTGCTTTTCCCTTTAGGGCTGGTCTTCACTGCTCTTCTGACTTCACTCTCCAAGATGGTAGGTTCTGAGTGGTCTGGGTAGTTGGGGGTGAACTGGAACTGGGTGTTCTGTGCCTGTTGTCCTGCAGGGTTGAGCAGTTTCTTGAAGTACTCTTTCCATCTTTTCACTATCTCTTCTTCCTCGTTCAGGCCTTGTCCTTTTGCATCGTTGATTACAGCGGTGGGGTCAAAGGGTTCGTCTCGCATTCTCATTGGTTTCACACTCTTGTAGAACTCTCTTATGGAGGTTTTGCACTTTTCACTTAGCTCTTCTCCATATTTTCTCCATGAATTTTCCTTTGCTGTTCTGACTATTTTCTTGGTGTGTCTTCGTGCAATTCTGTACCTGATGCAGTCCTCTTCTTTCTTTGATTTAATCCAGGTCTTGTAAAGACTCTTCTTCTCTCTGATTGCTTCTTTCACTTCTTTGTTCCACCAAGCTGTTGCCTTTCGGTATTTTCCTCTAGTCTTCTTCACACCACATGCTTCTTTCAAAGAGTCCTGCACAGCGGTTTTAAAAGTGTGCCAGGTTTGCTCTGCATCCAGTGATGTGGTGTCAACAGAGTCCAACTTCTCTCTTACAGTGTGCTCTATCTGAAACTTGACCTCCTCTTTTCTGCAGCTTGTGCATATTAAGTCTTTCAGGCTGCTTTTTTCTGTTGGTGGTCCTCCTCTTTTTCTTGGTGGTTAGCGTTGTGATGACTGGCCTGTGGTCTGTGTCCAGGCCAGCGTTTGGGATAGCTCTTGAATCTGCAACTTTGTTCCGTATGCTGGATCTTGTTAACACAAAGTCGATTTGGGACGAGACGTTTATGTCATTCCATTTGTACCAGGTATAAATCTGAGTAGCTCGATGTTGGAAGAAGGTGTTGGTGATTATCAGGTCATGCTCCGCGCATAGTTCCAGTACCAGGTTGCCGTTATAGTTGCATGGTGTTCTGCCTCCTAAAGTCCAACCCCTCGTCCTCGTCGTGGGAGGTGGTAACAGCTATGCTGGCAAACGGGGCTCTGGTGAAGCTGCGACGGGCCTAGCAAGCCGGCAGTGGATTTCATAAACCGCTCAAGAAAGAGAAAGGAGATATAAACGGACTGATTTCAACGGTAAACAACTTGGCGAGAAAAACGGACAACGAGTAAGGAATTGTGACAAGATAGGGACTTGGAACATCTGTGGTTTGACAAACAAAGAACCTGAGCTTGTGGACTTTATGACCCAGCGTAAGATCTCTATCCTGGGTATCACTGACACTAGACTGAAAGGAACAGGCACAAAGGAAATACACTCAAACTTCGTTCTGGTTTGGAGTGGAGTGAGCAAAGAGCAGAGAGCAACACATGGTGTAGGTTTCATCATACACCCAGATATGGCAAAGAGCCTAGTGAGAGCGGAGCATGTTTCAGAAAGAATCACTAAAATCAGCATTAGAGAGGGCGACAGAATTATTAACTACATACAGGTTTATGCACCTTGCAATGACTCCTACTCAGATGAGGTTAAGGACTCGTTCTTCGAAAAGCTCTCTGATGTTATCAACGGTATCCCTGACAAAGAAGACCTATATGTCATGGGAGACTTCAACGGCCGGATTGGGGAGAGAAGAGCTCCATGGACAAAACATCTTGGTCCACACAGTGACCGCAGAACACCATGCAACTATAACAGTTTTAAATGGACTTGTATAAGTTATCCATAGCCTTTCATTAACATTAACAGTAGCTAAAAACAAAATGCCTCTTTCACTCCATCCACCCTTTACACACACAAACACACAAACACACACACACACACGCGCGCGCGCGCGCGCGCGTGCACGGGCGCACACCGGCGCCCAAGAGCATGTAACAGGGTAATATTTCGAGTCACAGTAAATCACACCCCAAACATGTTTATGGGATGCAGAAAGTGCTGATCCATTTAATATAAGCAATGCTCATTGACTTATAAGTCAGTTCCTAAACATTTATGCATTAAATAATTTTTAAGCTGTGTATTGAACTGATTTTTGTTTCTGATACATTTTACACTTTTTGGGAGCGTGTTCCATAAAACACTACCTGAATATAAGAAGCTTGTTTTGTACAGATTATTTCTGGTCTGGGAAATGTCAGCAGATGATTGTGCCTGCGTTCATTAATTTTGAAGCTATTAGTGATCTTTGGAGGGGCATTTCCACTAATAACTTTTTTTTGTAAAAATAGAGCTTTTCTGAAATGAAGTCTGTTTTTAAAGGTTAGAATATTTGTTTGTTTATGATTGTTGATTATTAGGGAGCTAGATTTTAATAGAACAAGTTTAGGGCTCTTTTATATAGGCGATGAATGATTTTCAGATTTGTTTGACTGCAGCTATACCAAAGAGATGAAGCATAATCAATGATAGGCAAAATATGGCCACTAGAAAAGAGTTTGTGTGAATTTTTATTTAGGAAGTGTTTTATTTTTATAACTGAAGTAGTTTGTTAGCAAGACGTTTTCCTAGTGCCATCACATGGTCAGTCCAAGTCAGATTTATCAATAATGACTCCCAGAATTTTGTGTGAATCAGCTTCTTCAATAACTTTTTTATCTATCAGCAGGGGTTGGAATTTATTTTTTTATTTTTTCTCTTTTGTCTTGCTAGTACAAACATACACTTAGATTTTTGTGCATTTAAGGACATATAATAAATAATAATAATGTATGGAATTTATATACCGCTGAATCTTGTAAAGCAACAAATCAAAGCGCTCAGATTTTATTTTTTATATCGAGGATAATGGAATTAGCACTCATGTGCTTTTTTCTTTTGCTTTCTTACATCCAGTCCCCGTGTGTATGCGGTTTTTGTCAATTTTGTCATCTGTTCCCACCGGCACACAATGGCCTACTCTTTCGAAAAGCGGAACAGGATTTAACGTGTGCGCAAGATGTTCTGCAAGCGTTCGCACACGGGGCCTCGGTTTATAGTCTCATCCAAAGGACTTTGACATTCAGTTCGATTTTTTTGTCAAACTGGGAAGAAAGGGCGAGGCTGGGAATCGAACCCAGAACCTCACGGTTTATTTGTTGGCAGGCAAACGTCTTAACCATCCTGCCACCTTCCTTCCTGGTTTAAACTGATATGGTTTAATTGAGTCCAAGTAATCAATCTGATAATACTGTTTTGAAGTTTGAGTGTTAGTTTGTGAGGGTCAGAGTCACTACAGTAGAGGGATGTGTAATCAGCAAACATTTTACAGCTGCATTCTAGAAATGAAGGTAAGTCATTTACATAGATTGAAAAAAAAGGGGACCCAGTACTGACCCTTGTGTTACTCCACATTTAATAGATAGTAGTTCTGAGGTTTGATTATTTGCAGTTACTAGCTGCTTCCTATCAGACAAACAACTTTTAAGGATATTTATTAGTTTGGGTGTTAGTTTATAGAGATGAAGTTTTCGCAATAGCAAGGAGTGATTGATTACATCAAATGCGTTTTCAATGGCAACAAAAAGAAGACTTGTATATATGTTTTCATTTATGTTGTGTAGAAGACTGTCCGTGAGTTGAGTAAGAGCTGTATGGCAGGAATAGTTTTTACGAAAGCCTGACTGATCTTCATTTATTAGATTGCTGTTTTCAAAGAGAAATATAATGATTGAGGGATATGTTTTTCAATGGGTTTAGGTAAGACAAATAGAATTGAAATTGGTCTGTAATTTGAAGGACAAGAAGATTCACCTGATTTGTGGACTGGTATGACTTTTGCCTTTTTAAACATGGGAGGGAACTGACTTTTCTCTATGCACGTTATATAGATATGTCAACTATAACTGGACCAGAAAGCTTAATTATTCTTCCATCCAGATTATCTAGGTCTCGTGTTCTGGAATTTGTTTGGAGAGATAGGCTTTTAAACACGTCTGTGCTTGTCATTGGCAGTAGTTTGAATGGGAATCTAATTTGTCTTGATTCTACATATTGTGCTAAGTGAAGGAGATCATTTTCACTTGACTTGTCACATGTTATAACTTTAGTAGCAATGCTTGAGAACTGGTCATTCAATTCATCAGCTGATATATCTCTAACTGTCTATTGACTTTTTGATAAAAATTTATTACATAATATATTGATGGCTTTCCAGATTTGGCGAGAGTCAGTAGTTGTAACTAACAACTTTTGAAAGTAACCACGTTTTGATTTGCATTTTAGTAAAGTTACTTTGCTTCTTTGCATTCTAAATTGCTCTTTTGAACCATGGGTTTTCAAATAGTCTCTTAGCTGCATTTCAGATTCTATGTCTTTTGTTATCCAAGGAGGCTTAATTTTTTATTTAACTCTTGTTTTTATGAAGGGGGGCATGCTTGTTGTAAAATGAAATAAATGTGCTAATCCAAAATTCAGCAGCTTTGTCAGAGTGTCTGATTTGATATATGTCATTTAATGGCGAGTCTATCAAGAGAGA